>JAVTVY010045181.1:0-205553 GCA_036873755.1 Hanleya hanleyi | reverse complement strand
TAAAATTCTCGAAAATTTTATATCAAATAATTCTTTGTGTATTTTTAATGATGGTTCTTATACACATTTGTCCTCGGCCCATGGAACCTATTCAGCATTGGATATCTCATTTTGCGACCCTCCTATTCTTGAAGAATTTTCTTGGTCTGTTCATGATGACCTTTGTGGAAGTGATCACTTTCCCACTGTCCTAAAAGCTGTTCATTCAGCTGATGACCCTCATTTCACAAGGTTTAATTTCAAGAAAGCAAACTGGCTCGAGTTTGAAAAGCTTTGTTTACAAAAACTACAATCAGTCTCCTTCGCTGATGCTTCAGATCCTATACAGCTATTCTCAGATATGTTGATAGAAATTGCCAACCAAACCATTCCCACATCTTCAGGAGTTGCACGTATTAAGAAACCTTGGTTTAATGATGACTGTAAAGAAGCAAGAAAATGTAGGAAGAAGGCTGAACGATATTTCCGCCGACATCCTAATCCTGAAAATTTGAAAGATCTCAGAGTTACAAGAGCTAAAGCTCGTAGAACCATGGAACAGAATAAACGTGATTCTTGGAGAAATTATGTTTCTAAGATAAATACTCATACTCCAATAACAAAAGTTTGGAATATGATTCAAAGAATAAAAGGTAAAAGCTCCAAGTCCAGCGTTCATCATCTCAACGATGGAAATCAGGTGATTACTGACAGAGTAGAAATTGCAAATAAATTAAGAGAAACAATTGCCAAAAACTCTTCATCAGAAAATTATGTACCTAAATTTCAAAGTTTCCAAAAAAGAGAAGAGAAAAATGGAATTAAATTCACCTCCGGTAACCATGAAGGCTATAACGCTTCGTTTACAATTGAAGAACTTCATGCTTCTCTTACGAAAGCTCATGATTCCGCTGCAGGCCCTGATAATATTCATTATCAGCTTTTGAAACATCTACTGGAATCATCTCTAGAAATCCTATTACGCATATTCAATAGACTTTGGTAGAGAGAAGAATTTCCTCCGTCATGGCACACTGCCATAGTTATACCAGTACCAAAGGCTGGTCGTGACCATACAGACCGTGGTAATTATCGTCCGATTTCACTGACTAGTTGTGTCTGCAAAACAATGAAACGCATGATAAATGATCGCCTTGTTTGGTACCTGGAAACTGAAAAGAAACTTACTGATATTCAAGCTGGTTTCCGAAAAAATAGAAGTACCATTGATCATTTAGTCAGATTAGATTCTATGTTAAGAATGCTTTCGCCAAGAACGAACATGTGGTTTCTATCTTTTTTGATTTAGAAAAAGCCTACGATACTACATGGAAATACGGGATTCTTAAAGATCTTCAAAAGATGGGATTAAAAGGTCGTTTACCCGTTTTGATTTCCAACTTTTTGAATGATAGACAATTCCAAATTCGTTTGGGTACAACTATCTCTGATCATTTTGATCAAGACCAGGGTGTCCCACAGGGCAGTATTTTGTCTACTAATCTGGTTAGTATCAAGATCAACAGCTTGGCTGCAGTTCTGAATAAATCAATTGATGGCTCACTTTTTGTAGGCGATTTCAATATATCGTGTAGTGGCAAAAGTATACACAATATTGAGAGAACATTACAACTTTGTCTAAACAGAATTCAGAAATGGTGTCCAGAAAATGGTTTCAAATTCTCCAGAGCTAAGACAAATTGTATACACTTTTGCAGAAAATATTTCCAGCACGAAGATCCAGTACTTACCTTAGGTGGAACTGAAATCAAAGTGGTAAAAGAGGTCAAATTTCTAGGCATATTGTTTGATCAACGACTAACTTTCAAATCTCATATAAATTGCTTAAAAGCCAAATGCACGAAAGCTCTGGATTTGTTGAAAGTAGTTGCCAGCTATAAGTGGGGAGGAGATCAGCAAACTCTCCTTCATTTATATTGATCACTTGTTCGTTCCAAACTCGATTATGGTTCTATTGTTTATAATGGAGCAAGCAAGTCAAACTTGTCAAAGCTAGATCCTATTCTCCATCAAGGACTAAGACTTTGCCTCGGTGCGTTCAGAACATCACCTAAAGAAAGCTTGTATGTCGAAGCGGATGAATTTCCTTTAGAACTTGGGAGAATTAAATTATCACTGCAATATATCACAAAACTGCGTTCGAACCTCTCAAATCCTGCATATAACTGTGTTTTCAACCCTCAGTACGCAGATCTCTTTAAAGAAACCCTCGATTATTCCACCTCTTGGAATCCGTATGAAAGCACACCTTGTTGCAGCTGGTATTAAAGTTAGTCAGATTTTACCTAACGAGCTCTTGCCAACTCCACCATGGCAGTTAGCCACGCCAGAAGTAGATATTTCACTGACTAAATATAAAAAGGCAGACACGAGCCAGCTCGTGTATACAGAAGAATTTGGTCTACTGAGAGAGAAATACAGTTCACATCAGGCTATTTATACAGATGGTTCTAAAGATGGTGAGAGAGTAACATGTGCTACTATCTTTAGTTCCAAAACTAAAACGTATCGACTGCCAGGTAAAAGTTCCATATTTACTGCAGAAGCAAAAGCTCTATTATCTGCTTTAGAAGGTATTGGATCCACTAGAAGGAAAAAAATATGTCATATTCTCAGATTCACTGTCATGCCTTAAAGCAATTAAAAATGGAAATTCCACTCATCCCACCATCTTGGAAATTCTACAATTATATGACACCAGATTTGATCAACAGATAGATATTGTGTTTTGCTGGGTGCCTAGTCACGTTGACATCAAAGGCAACACTGAAGCTGATAGATTGGCTAAGGCAGCTCTAGATGAAGAAGTTGACCCTGTTGGTCTCCTATACAGCGATTTCAGACCATCTATCTGCGCATATGTAAGAAGGCTGTTTCAATCGCTATGGGATACTATGAATAATAACAAACTTCACGAGTTCAAAAAAACGGTTGGTTATACTCACCTGAACAGTCATAAACGCTTCGACCAGGCCATGATTAGACGATGTAGGATCGGTCACACACGATTAACTCATGAATATTTACTAAAACAGGAGCCGATTCCAAGGTGTATACCTTGCCATGAAGATCTGACGGTGAGACATATTCTCCTGGACTGCATAGATTTTAAAACTGTAAGAGATACTTTTTATCGAGCAGATATGCTGGAAGATCTTTTTAGCAGAGTGAAAGAAGATTGTATTTTAGGTTATTTGAGAGAGATTGGTTTGTTGTACAAATTTTAATGTTTGTACCTGTTTTAACGCATTAGTTTACTGAGTTTTTGAATTGATTGCTTAGAATTTTGTTTGATCGTCGCTATATAGCTGAAATATTGCTGAATGCGACGTTAAACCCTAATTCTCTCTCTCATGCATCAGGCTATTTATACAGATGGTTCTTAAAGATGGTGAGAGTAGCATGTGCTACTATCTTTTAGTTCCAAAACTAAAACGTATCGACTGCCAGGTAAAAGTTCCATATTTACTGCAGAAGCAAAAGCTCTATTATCAGCTTTAGAAGGTATTGGATCCACTAGAAGGAAAAAATATGTCATATTCTCAGATCACTCATGCCTTAAAGCCAATTAAAAATGGAAATTCCACTCATCCCACCATCTTGAAATTCTAAGCAATTATATGACACCAGATTTGATCAACAGATAGATATTGTGTTTTGCTGGGTGCCTAGTCACGTTGACATCAAAGGCAACACTGAAGCTGATAGATTGGCTAAGGCAGCTCTAGATGAAGAAGTTGACCCTGTTGGAATACCATACAGCGATTTTAGACCATCTATCTGCGCTTATGTAAGAAAGCTGTTTCAATCTTTATGGGATACTATGGATAATAACAAATTTCACGAGTTCAAAGAACGGTTGGTTATACTCACCTGAACAGTCATAAACGTTTCGACCATACCATGATTAGACGATGTAGGATCGGTCACACACGATTAACTCATGAATATTTACTAAAACAGGAGCCGATTCCAAGGTGTATACCTTGCCATGAAGATCTCACGGTGAAACATATTCTCATAGACTGCATAGATTTTAAGACTGTAAGAGATACTTTTTATCGAGTAGCTACGCTGGAAGATCTTTTTAGCAGAGTGAAAGAGGATTGTATTTTAGGTTATTTGACAGAGATTGGTTTGTTATACAAATTTTAATGTTTGTACCTGTTTCAACGCATTAGTTTACCGAGTTTTTGAATTGATTACTTAGAATTTTGTTTGATCGTCGCTATATAGCTGAAATATTGCTGAATGCGACGTTAAACCTTAATTCTCTCTCTCTCTCTCTCCTGGTATAGAGCAGACTTTCCTCCGTCATGGCACAATGCCATATTTATACCAGTACCAAAGCCTGGTCGTGACCATACAGACCCTGGTAATTATCGTCCGATTTCACTGACCAGCTGTGTCTGCAAAACAATGGAACGCATGATAAATGATCGCCTTGTTTGGTATCTGGAAACTGAAAAGAAACTTACTGATATTCAGGCTGGTTTCCGTAAAAATAGAAGTACCATTGATCATTTAGTCAGATTGGATTCGTATGTTAAGAATGCTTTCGCCAAGAATGAACATGTGGTTTCTGTCTTTTTTGATTTAGAAAAAGCCTACGATACTACATGGAAACACGGGATTCTTAAAGATCTTCAAAATATGGGATTAAAAGGCCGTTTACCCGTTTTTATTTTCAACTTTTCGAATGATAGACAATTCCAAATTCGTTTGGGTACAACTATGTCTGATCATTTTAATCAAGACCAGGGTCTCCCATAGGGCAGTATTTTGTCTACTACTCTGTTTAGTATCAAGATCAACAGCTTGGCTGCAGTTCTGAATAAATCAATTGATGGCTCACTTTTTGTAGACGATTTCAATATATCGTGTAGTGGAAAAAGTATACACAATATTGAGAGAACATTAGAACTTTGTCTAAACAGAATTCAGAAATGGTGTCTAGAAAATGGCTTCAAATTCTCCAGAGCTAAGACAAATTGTATACACTTTTGCAGAAAATATTTCCAGCACAAAGATCCAGAACTTGAATTAGACGGAACTGAAATCAAAGTGGTAAAAGAGGTCAAATTTCTAGGCATATTGTTTGATCAACGTCTAACATTCAAATCACATATAAATTGCTTAAAAGCCAAATGCACGAAGGCTCTAGATTTGTTGAAAGTAGTTGCCAGCTATAAGTGGGGGGGAGGGGGGGGGAGATCAGCAAACTATTCTCCATTTACATCGATCACTTGTTCGTTCCAAACTTGATTATGGTTCTATTGTTTACAATGGTGCAAGCAAGTCAAACTTGGCAAAGCTAGATCCTTTTCTCCATCAAGGACTAAGACTTTGCCTCGGTGCGTTCAGAACATCACCTAAAAAAAGCTTGTATATCGAAGCGGATGAATTTCCTCTAGAACCTCGGAGAATTAAATTATCGCTGCAATATATCACAAAATTGCGTTCGAACCACTCAAATCCTGCATATAACTGTGTTTTCAACCCTCAGTGCGCAGATTTCTATTCAAAGAAACCCTCGATTATTCCACCTCTTGGAATCCGTATGAAACCACACCTTGTAGCAGCTGGTATTAAAGTTAGTCAAATTTTACCTAACGAGCTCTTGCCAACTCCACCATGGCAGTTAGCCACGCCAGAAGTAGATAAGACTAAATATAAAAAGGCAGACACGAGCCAGCTCGTGTATACACAAGAATTTGGTCTACTGAGAGAGAAATACAGATCACACCAGGCTATTTATACAGATGGTTCTAAAGATGGTGAGAGAGTATCATGTGCTACTATCTTTAGTTCCAAAACTAAAACGTATCGTCTGCCAGGTAAAAGTTCCATTTTTACTGCAGAAGCAAAATCTCTATTATCAGCTTTAGAAGGTATTTGATCCACTAGAAGGAAAAAATATGTCATATTCTCAGATTCACTATCATGCCTTAAAGCAATTAAAAGTGGAAATTCAACTCATCCCACCATCTTGAAAATTCTACAATTATTTGATCAACCAGATTTGATCAGCAGATAGATATTTTGTTTTGTTGAGTGCCTAGTCACGTTGACACCAAAGGCAACACTGAAGCTGATAGATTGGCTAAGGCAGCTCTAGATGAAGAAGTTGATCCTGTTGGAATCCCATACAGCGATTTCAGACCATCTATCTGCGCTTATGTTAGAAAGCTGTTTCAATCTTTATGGGATACTATGGATAATAACAAACTAAACGAGTTCAAAAAAACGGTTGGTTATACTCATCTGAACACTCATAAGCGTTTCGACCAGGCCATGATTAGACGATGTAGGATCGGTCACACGCGATTAACTCATGCATATTTACTAAAACAGGAGCCGATTTCAAGGTGTATACCTTGCCATGAAGATCTCACGGTGAAACATACTCTCATTGACTGCATAGATTTTAAGATTGTAAGAGATACTTTTTATCGAGCAGCTACGCTGGAAGATCTTTCTAGCAGAGTGAAAAAGGATTGTATTTTAAATTATTTGAGAGAGATTGGTTTGTTGTACAAATTTTAATGTTTGTACGTGTTTTAACGCATTAGTTCACCGAGTTTTTGAATTGATTACTTAGAATTTTGTTTGATCGTCGCTATATAGCTGAAATATTGCTGAATGCGACGTTAAACCTTAATTCTCTCTCTCTCTCTCTCTCTCTCTCTCTCTCTGTTAATCACCTGAAGTAAACGTCAATCATTGTCAGAGCGAAAAGGTTGAAATGGTCGTGATTGGCTTATTATGGGATATCGTAGAACATCGGCGAACATTTCGCACGAAATTTTCATAGCGTTACGTCTAGATGGTGTTTCCCTGATTTACCATCTTGGTTGAACTAGATTGCGCTCACATCCTTCGTTGCTATGATATTATTTTATTACACCACAGTAATGTTTCGCTAATCGTGAACTGTCTACTTTATCCATGACATGTGAAATTGCCATTTTATTTTCAATGAAATGTGATTATACACCCCTCATATACCACCGTCTATGACGAGCGCACGGCAATTACAATACAATGCAATATGTTTATTGCACGACTCGTAAAATGGTACAAGTATGGAAAACAATATAATTACTTTGATACTATAACAACGTAGTAATTATTAGTTAGTATGGTTACTATTAGTTATATCTGCATGACAATTCAGGTTGTTTTCCGCGTAGGTAAATGAACTAAATAATTGAAAACAATCACCGACGATGCTGACTCCGATAGATCCTGTGACCCTTTTATTTCTATGGATTGTCAGGGCATTTTTTTTCGAGGCTGGAACGATAGAACGATGAATGCATAATACGGTTTAAAACTGTCATGGTTAACTTGTGTTAAGAAGTTTATCAGTTTTACAATGAAGTGCGGATATCCACGATTACTCGGGTAGTAGTATATAAAGATCATTTCCGCGCAGGTTTGGACGACGCACGCATGCGCGAGAATCGCCGCTGGAAGTGCGCAGGTCTGTGTGCGAAGGTCAGAGAGGTCAAGTTCACTATAGTTCCTGCACTTCCGGTCACGTGACCTTTGGGGGATGTATTCCTCCGCGTGGGGAGAACCTTCCGCGGACAGAAAGTAGTCCCGACATTTCAAATACGCGGATTTCGTGAGAATCATCTGGAATGTTCGGCAATCTTCGGCAATCTCCAGGAATCTCCTGTCATCTCCGGGAGAATATATAGCCTTTATCCGCCCTTCCGAAGCATCAATGATATTCCACAGGGTCCCCGACCATATCGCCATCTATTTGCCCATGTTAAATGGCCAGTGGGGAACCCTCAGTTTCTCCATACGGTGGGAGGATGGAAAGGGTCGCAGCGGAAATTGAATCCGGGTCGCTTTATCTAGAGGCAGACAAGTTATCCATTACACCACGAGTCAAAGGCTACAAACCAAGGTTGAAAATAGCATATATATATCTACCACTATCACTATACGGCCCATACTGGCGCACTGGTCAATGTTGAACCTAATGGGAAATGTACTCCTGGTCATTGCGGTATGGGTTGTGCGATCTTGTTTTTCACGTCTCATCATGTAGAACATGATGAGCGCCTCACTGTGCGCATGCGTAATGGGTAAATAGCGCTGGGTGGACATTTTTGGGTCTAGGTGAGCCCCTAGTGGACCGATTGGGTCGCTCCTCCAGGACGATCAAGTCATGGGTGGGTGCATGTAAATTGAGGATTTGTCCCGAAAATATAAAAAGCGAAACACGGACTTTACCCCTACAATAGGGGAAAACCCCTATCAACCATGTCCAAAAGGGCTAATATCGGTCCCCGGCTTATCGGAGCCTGCCGACAGAGGCAAGGTGGAGGAGTGGGTGTATGTAAATTGAGGATTTGTCCCGAAAATATAAAATGCGGAACACGGACTTTACCCCTAAAATAGGACCTGATTCGCGCATTGCATCTATATGGGAAAATGCCTGTATGGGGTATAGGGGTGGTCATTTGTTTTGGTGGATTTTACTATAGGTTGTGGAGTCTTGTTTTCTTCGTCTCACCACGTAAAACACGATGGGAAGGGTCTCGGAGCTAAGCGGTGAAATTTTTCGAAAAGTTCACGGAGGCCTGGATAGGCCTACTGGCTCAGTGGATAGGTCCATACTGGGCAATTCACACATGTTCATTTCGATATGGGTTGTGGGATCTTGTTTTTCACGTCTCACCACGTAGAACACGAGCTTTCTCGAAGCTAAGCGGTGAAATTTTTTGAAAAAGTCACTGCGCATGCGTAGAGGGTAAATAGCGCTGGGTGGACGTTTTGGGGTCTAGGTGAGCCCCTAGTGGTCCGATGGTGTCGTATGACGTCCTATTTTAAGCTCTCGTGGAGGAGCATCCGATTGGACTAATGTATCGTCCGTTTTCAATATTCTGCGCATGCGCAGTTTGGCCGTAGTATAGAAAGCAGACAGTTTGGGAGTGCGTGGGAGTGTGTTTGGGGTAGAGATGGACCACTATTGGTCCAAATGGGTCGTGGAAGGTGTCAAAGTGAAGCTTTTGTGGGGTAGAGTCAGAATGGTGTGTTTTTTATTGCAAGTCGCGTCAATCTGCGCATAAGAAGTTGGGTGTAGAAAGTAAAGTGGTCATTTTGAGGGTGCGTGGGGTGTGTTTTGGGTAGAGATGGACCACTATTGGTACGAATGTGTCCTGGGAGGTGTCATTTTGTAGCTCTCGGGGTGTAGACCTCGACTTGAGGGATGTACACAGCATCTGTTACGTCATCGGTGACGTCATCAGTAAGAGTAGTAGCGAAAGTACATGTACATGTACTTTGTGCACGTTCATGTACATATCCTCTGCGCATGTCCATGTATTCTTTGCATATCCCTGTACATGTACTATGTGCCTATACATGTACTATGTGCCTGTACATGTAATCTGTCCATGTACATATACTCTGTCAATGTACATGTTCCTTGTTCATATACATGTACTCTGCTCATGTCCATATATTCTGTGCATATCCATGTACATGTACTATGTGCCTATACATGTACTATGTGCCTGTGCATATAATATGTCCATGTACATATACTCTGTCAATGTACATGTTCCTTGTCCATGTCCATCTTCATGTAAAGGTAAGATTCTGCTGGTGGGCTGTCAGTCCGGAGAGTATTATACAATATATGTCCAGTATTATACCTTATCTGTGCTGCGTTATACAATATATGTCCTGTATTATACAATATTTGTCCTGTATTATACAATAGATGTTCTGTATTATACCATATCTGTGATGTATTATACCATATCTGTCCTGTATTATACCATATCTGTGCTGTATTATACAATATATGTCCTGTATTATACAATATCTGTCCAGTATTATACCAAATCTGTGCTGTATTATACCTTATCTGTGCTGTATTATACAATATGCCCTGTAATGTACCGTATATGTCCTGTACTATACTATATATATTCTGTATTATACAATATTTGTCTTCTATTATACCATATCTGTCATGCATTATATCATATCTGTGCTGTATTATACAATATCTGTCCTATGTTATACAATATGTCCTGTATTATACCAAATCTATCCTGTATTGTACTATATTTGTCCTATATTTGTCCTGTATTATACAATATATGTTCTGTATTATACCAAATCTATCCTGTATTGTACTATATTTGTCCTGTATTATACAATATATGTTCTGTATTATACCATCTGTCCTGTGTTGTATCATATATGTCCTGTATTATATATGTTCTGTATTATATATTTGCCCTCTATTATATCTGTGCTGTATTATACCATATCTGTGATGTATTATGCAATATCTTTCCTGTGTTATACCAAATCTGTCCTGTATTGTACCATATATGTCCTGTATTATGCAATATATGTTGTTTTATATAAAATCTGTATTGTATTATACAGCATCTGTCCTCTATTATATCAAATCTGTGCTGTATTATACCATATCTGTCCTGTATTGTACCATATATGTCCTGTATTATACAATATATGTCCTCTATTATATCTGTCCTGCATTATACCATATATGTGCTGTATTATACCATAGCTGTCCTGTGTTTACAATATTTGTCATGTATTATACAATATCTGTCCTGTGTTATACAATATCTGTCCTGTGTTATAAAATATCTGTCCTGTATTGTACCATATATGTCCTGTATTATACAATATATGTTCTGTTTTATATCAAATCTGTGCTGTATTATACAGTATCTGTCCTGTATTATACCAAATCTGTGTTGTATTATACCATATCTGTCCTGTATTGTACCATATATGTTCTGTATTTTCCAATATTTGTCCTCTATTAGACCATATCTGTACCGCATTATACCATATCTGTACTGTATTATACCATATCTGTCCTGTGGTTACAATATTTGTCATGTATTATACAATATCTGTCCTATATTATACCATATCTGTGCTGTATTATACAGTATCTGTCCTGTATTATACCAAATCTGTATTGTATTATACCATATCTCTCCGGTGTTATACAATATCTGTCCTGTTTTATACAATATCTGTCCTGTATTATACCATATCTGTCCTGTATTATACCATATTTGTCTGTATTGTAACATATATGTCCTGTACTATACAATATATGTTCTATATTATACCATATCTGTCCTGTATTATTCCATATCTGTGCTGTATTATACCATATCTGTCCTGTATTTTACCATATCTGTCCAGTATTATACCGAATCTGTCCTGTATTATACCATATCTGTCGTGTATTAGACAATATCTTCCATGTATTTAAGAAATAAATGTTAGCTTTCCGTCCTCTAACTGCTCAGATGATGGCCGGTAAAACGGATGGACATGTAACCGGTCGATGTGCACGCTCTCTACACATATCAATGTACATGTACTCTACGCATGTCCATATACATGTACTGTGCATCTATGTCCACGTACTTGTGCCTTGCGCATGTTCATATTCATGTACTCTGTTCATGTACTATGCGTATGTTCAGGCACATATACGTTGTCCATGTACAGGTAACCTGTCCATGTACATGTTCCTTGTCCATATGACGTCACAGATGCTGTGGACGTCCCTCAAATCGGGTCTACCCATGTACATGTACTCTGCGCATGTTCGTGCGCATGTACACTGTCCGTGTACAAGTAATCTATCCATATGTACCCTGCTCATGTACATTTACTTTGAGCAAGTCCATGTACAAAACTTCTGCGTATGCTCATGTACATGCACTCCGCGCAAGTTCATGTACTCTGTACATGTCCATGTACATGTACTCTGCGCATGTCCATGTATTCTGTGCATATCCATGCACATGTACTATGTGCCTGTACATGTACTGTTTGTCTGTACATCGGTTCATGTACATGTACTCTGTCAATGTACATGTTCCTTGTCCATGTAAATGTAATCTGTGCATGTCATTCTACATGCACTCTGTTCACGTCCATGTATACATACTCTGTTCAAGTCCATACTCTCTGTCCATGTCGCTATATAGCTGAAATATTGCGGAATGCGACGTTAAACCTTAATTCTCTCTCTCTCAATGAACATGCACTCTGTACAATGTCCATGTACAGGTAATCTATCCATATACATATTCCTTGTCCATGTTCATGTACTCTGTTCATGTACTATTAGTTATACGTCGCCCTTCCGGGGTAATACGGGATGAGATTTGGTTTCTCTCGCCATATTTTTCCGAGGCGCAGCCGAGGAAAAATATGGCGAGAGAAACCAAATCGAATCCCGTATTACCCCGGAAGGGCGATGTATAACGAATTTATCATATCTCAGAGCATTAAGAATCACTTTGGACTTCAAGGCCGACATAATGGTACGGACTTCGATCGGACTTGCACTGGTTTCAGAACGATCCACAGCATGCACCGGAAAAAATGAACACAAAGACAAATGTATCATTTTTACAATCCTCATCTTTAAAACGTACTAAGGGAGGAGCAAAGATAACGATAACATATACTGTAATCCGTGAACAATGAACCCGGTTTCCGTGTGAAATACCGGTGGGCTTCGGTGATAAAGAATGAACAATCTAACTTCAAATTCAGCTTCATCTCTTATGTTCTATTCTGAAAATCAGAAACGTATAAAATACTGGAACATTAAGCTTAATCTCAATTTCATATTTAATATTTAATAGCCATCGACGAGTATAATATCTAGATTATATACCTTTTGTTAATAAATACATCGAAAGACCCGTTCCGGATTCACATCTGTTGCGTGGATATGTAAGTTTCAAATACACGTGTGAACTGTTACATTTCCATTCTGTCTATAATTCAACACCGTGTCACTCGACAATGTCACTTGTGTCATGTTTCCATAACATCACACAGGAGAAGGACCAACATGAACTGACTTAAATTTACAGTTCGAGAGAAAAATCGGAAAAATCAAACTGTCCTGCACAATTTGGCAGAAGTATAGGTATTTGCTTCATTTTCGCACGATCATGTTGATTGCATTTATTGTGCAGTTATTGAACATTGGCGCTGAGGGATTTGCGGCGACCAGGATAGCTGTGGGAATGTCACACGATGTGGGCGGGACAGCGGTGCTGTCGAATTCACAAAACAGCTGATTAAGATCAAAATCAAAGTCGTCGGCATGGCCTTCTGCTCGTACATCCTGGGTGTGTAACACGGCCGACGTGGCATCATTTGACGTGGGTGCAGGGTACTGAGAAGATGATGTCACAGTTTCTGCAGGATGGGGTTTGACAAGAACATTTACTGGAAGTGTATGCGTACCGGTATTCGTCTTTCGGGTTGAACCCATCGTGTCAGGAAAGGCTACTGACGCAACCGTGTGGCCCATTTGCAGTTTCTCGCCATCACTTACTCGCTGGTAAACCGACAGCGACGAGACAGATCTGTGACCTGTGACAGCCATTATTTGAGATGCTGAATAGTTGTTTCTACCAAGGATGGTGATGCCGGTTGCTCGTATACTGTGGTTAGTGTATGGTTCAGAAAGTTTCAGACGAGTGCCCAGGTTGGTCATGAAGGCTGCCAAGCGGTGTTTCCCAATAGGTTTGTTATAATACCAAACTTTATCGTCGTCGAGGAAACTATCAACCGGGTACTGCCACAAGCGATCACATTTCGGATAGAGTTCGGAGATATAACTTTCGAATGAAGCAACATGACAGAACGGGGAACCTTCTTCTTCAGGCATGAATCCGGTAACACCCTCTTCTTGCTGGGCCCGGCGATTTTTTGTGAGTTCATCCTCCTTTTTTTTCACATACCTCTGCCCAGTTTTCGGGTCCCGCTTGATGATGAATGTGTTTTTTGTCATCTTTTCCATATTCTCCACTCCCCTTCTAAAGAAGAACAGACGTACATCGAACTGAACTTTATTTGCAAGCCCAGTTGGGGTTTTGGGGGACATGAGAACAGACTTGTAGAGTTTACAACGATCGGACTCGTTTATGGGCTCATAATGATCGGTGTCGCCTTTTCCAGATGCCTTCAACTCTGCAAGTGCGGTGTTGAAGCACTCGTTGGCTTCATTAAACTCCGAATTTCTAATCAAATCAAAAGTTTTCAAATACGGTGGGGCCTTCAGGTAACGATTCAGAGAATGTCGAAAGTTTTCGAGAGTGGATGTTTTGTACAATTCTCCGTCTTGTTTTCGGGCATCCAAATAAAAATGACTGAGTACCTCTGCTAACCTCTCGGCCGAGAATCCTTCGAATTCTTCACTCTGTCCCTTCTCTTTCAGGTAATACTTCAAAGTTCTGGCGGACGCTTTGTTCGATTTTTTTGTGTTGCTGGGAATAATATTAGCCCGCTTTTCAACAACTTCATCGTCCGTGTGAGACGCGAAACGTTTTCCTGATTCAGCCATTTTGTTTAGCAGACGATGGAATCTAGTGAACACCTGTTCGTTGCCCTTGGCGACGGGGGTATACGATATATATTCGACCAGCAAGTTGACAATACAGCATCACACATGAGGTCTGTCAGCCAATCAAAAGTCTACATGCTTCTCTGAGATATGATAAATGTTCATGTACATGTAATCTGCGCATGTTCATGTACATGTAATCTGTTCACGTCCATGCATACATGCTCTGCTCATGCCCCTGTACATACACGCTATCCATGTCGCTATATGGCTGAAATATTGCTGAATGCGACGTTAAACCATAACTCTCTCTCTCTCTCAATGAACATGCACTCTGTCCATGCATGTACATGTTTCTTGTACATGTACACGTAGCCTGGCCATGTACATGTACCCTGTGCATATCCATGTACATTGCGCATGTCCATATACACGAAGCTGCACGTGTAGAATGACAGATTATGGATTTTACTGATAGTTTTTGAGTGGTCTGTGATTTTTCATATCGTAACCTGGCAAACTGTGCCAAATGTCCCGGTGTAAATATAAATATGATCTGATCACCCACGGAATCTCCTGAAAGAGTTCATTTGTATGTCTACGGTGAGAAATAGGTCTTTATTAGTGATTCTTTCCGTTGGTTCTGTGGACCATCTTGTGCATCAGTCATGCTGTCTCTCCCAGACCGTGCTCCAAATCTCATAAGAGGGCGTTTACTCCCCAATGCCGCGCTTGCCTCCCCCATCTTCATTTTATCCAGCCAATTTCTACGTTCCCACTTCGTTCGAAGTCGAAGTGAGAACGTAGAAATTGGCTGGATAAAATGAAGATGGCCTCCCCAAGATGGTGCTTAGACTCTACCTCGTGAAATATGCAGTTGAACTAGTCGACTTATATCTGATGATGACCCTAGTTTCAATGTGTTATCGCATGCTGATAAGTTAAAGTAAAAATGTGTTGTGTAGCTGCAAATTGAACGGGGATGATATCAAAGATTCCCTGTCCCTAGAGAAGAAAGGATCTGCACAGCATGTTGAGTCACTGAAGATGAGCAACATTTCCTCTTAAGTTGCTCTAGATTTACAAACGAGAGATACTCTTTAAATATGTGGAACCCTTGTGTTAAATGTGGCATCCGCCCCACCACGGGTGTATTTATGACACTGGTATCATTCAATTTACAACTAGTTGTTAGTACTATTGCAAAATATGTATATATATGTACTGGGTTGCTGTAGATACCGACCGCCATAATAGGCCTACCTTTTTTCAGTTAAGCCCTGGACAGACCACTGGGCATTTATTTGCCATACGGCCACGCATTTACACCGACCGCTATAATACAATAATCTTGCCTTACGTTAGTCTAATTATCTCTCCTCCCGGGAAGTAAACATTTCCTCATGACTGATAATTGCTGAAAGTGAATGCTTATCTTTGTGTTAAACTTTGTATATATTGATGTTTTAAAATTTTATGTAATGCCATTTAGGCTTTTATGGGTAAAAAGGTGCAATGAAGTATTCTGTTCTGTAAACTCTGACCTAGTGAATACAGTGTGTGCACACTCCTGGTATGAAATGAAACTTGGCCCACCATAATAATGTTTCGATGTCATTGGATTGTTAACTAATCTTTGATATTCAATATCTTAAGTTGTTTCATACAACATGGTTATAGTTGTACTTTTAGCCGAAGTGTTTTCTTGGATTTGTACGCTCTTAAAACGCAAATGTTACATTTAACATCTAGAGGGTTGGAGGAGGGAAAGCATTTAGAAAGTGTTGTTTCACCACTTTTACGTGTTGGATGCAACAGCAACATTTGTGAATAGAACGCTTTCTAAATGCTTTCCGTCCTCCAATCCTCCAGATGTTAAAACCAACATTTGCGTTTTAAGAGTGTACTTGTACTCTGGCCTTTGTGTTTCGTACAACAAACTTGAACTTGGATAGATGGCGCCACGAACAGTTTGTTTTCATCCGGATATTCCTTGACATTCAGTGTTCCGTATCGTGGGCCGGTTGCCACATTAGTCTCAAAAATCGGTGGCCAAAACCAATCAACATCCCTGCGACAATATTGGCCAAAAATCTATCTTTCGCAATAAAATAGGCAATGTGGGCACCGGAGATACCATGTTCCGTGTGGGCCGGTAACCACATTCGTCTCCAAAACCCAAAGGCCGCTACCGATTCAACAACCAAGGACATAAATCATTAGCACACGTCCAAGAAACAACCACGCACACAGATAATGTCACTCACAAAAATGAATACTACACAGTGTTTCATCTTATACTTTCAGAAATGGAGATGAACACGATGAAGGTCCTCATCAAACAGACAACAAACAGAACACTGACGACGACAAAAAATTTTAAACAGCACCTCACGGCACACCGAAGACCAAAGACGGGCTGGACAAGACTGAAAACAGAAGACGGATGACGATCACAAGAATACCAACATCGCCGCACAACAAGAAACCTCCGGAACCAGAACATCACATCCTAAACCACACCGACACGCTAACCCATAGAGGACACCGAACTGACGCCTTAACACAGAATATGATCCTTTGACTTTCACGCAATATAGGACGTAGACCTGCCGTCCTGTGCCCCAATACACACTCCAAGCAATTGTTACAGGCACAGATTTCTGGAAGAACCCACCCTGTTCCCAAGGGCGTCGTTAGTGAAGTCGATCCGAAAAATCCTGAAAACGCCCATGGTTCTCCCAGTCTTTTCTGGACGGCTTTGTGCGTTCAAAGGGGTACCAAGACAAAGGAATCATACACGCGATTATAGTGAACTCATATTTACCAGTATAACTTAACCAAAAACCAAAAAGAGACTTACGAATTTGTACATATAGCGATTCTTATTTACTTCTATTTATATCTCCTACTAATCTCTCATTGTTATTTATTATTTATTTATTTATTTATTTATACATTTAGCACTGGAAAAGAAATTCAATAAACAAAGTAATGTACCGCGAAATTCAAATAAAACATTGAGTTGATGGGCCGCGAAATCCGAATGGGAAGCGGCCCTTAAACTACAATTTCAATCAAAAAAATCCGTATCGAATGTGGTATTGAAGTCTCTCTCTCTCACTGGCGAACACCCGTTCACTCGGACAACACTGCAGGTGTCACAGCTGGCTGTTCCCAACTGGTAGGCGGTTCGCATTTCAGTTCCAGAAATTGTAGAATTCTGGAACGTTGTCGAATTCGGGAACAGTAGGCTGAAATTGTTCACGAATTCGAGAACTTTGGGCCTGTTTTTTCCACTAAAAAGGTAATAGGCACATCTTCTCAACGATAGGCATTAGAAGTTTTCTATCAATAGGTGACAACATTTATTCTTTTGGATTTCATCCTGTCATTTAAAAATTCTAGCTGTCGTTTTTGCAGAAAGTAAGAAAATGTGTCTTTGTCCTATTTCCTCCATAGGGCCTAATAATTGTGTTTACGAATTCGGGAACTCTGTGCCACATTTCAACCAGCACTTCTTCGAACAGCATTATAATTTTTCTATCAATAGGTAAACACAGCTGCGATTTCAATTCTACTCATCGTTTTTGCTGTAAGTGAGAAAATGTGTCTTCAGTCCTATCTCCTCCATGTTGTGAGTGAGTTGCCATAATCAAGAACGTAGTCGCCCGATCTAATTAAAATTAAATCCTATCTGCTCCCCAATTTGGATATGTACATAGCGACATATAAGTCATAATTATTTCAATTTCTGGGCATACTACCGAGCAAAATGTATTGATAGGATATTAATTTATCAAGATTGGTTGTCGCAAGCAACGTTTGATGTTTTCGAATTCGACAACGTTCCCGAATTCTGCAATTTCCGAAATGATACGGTATAGTTCAACAAGCCAAAACCTACTGACAGTTACTTTTGTGATATGTACAACGGGCCCTACATCCCTATGCGGTGTCAATATCAAATTCAAGTTCATTGTACGAACACCATGTTCAGGGAATAGTACTAAACAAACAAGAAGAAAAAGAAGAAGAAAAAAAAAAAACATTTACGTAACGCTAAATGGCAATTTGGCCTACTCTCGATGGATACCTAATTCACAAAACATACATAAGTTGTTTTGTTTTGGGTTTTTTGCGTGTCGCCTCTGATCAGTTTGATGTTATTTTATTTATTACTTTTTTATGGATTTCATTTATACATTTCAGTGTCAAATCTAATGCAACCATTAACTTTATCAATCTGTGATTTATATGTGATTAATTTCCAAGTCAATTGAAATCATTAACTGTCAATCTGTGACCCTTATGCCTTATACGGGAGCTTGGCTTGTAATCGACGGATAATTTCCATTCTATTCTAACGAGCGGGACACAGACCTGTGTTTAACAAGTTAATTAGCGGGGGGGGGGGGTATATCGTCAACAATAGATCCGATCTATTGTTGACGATACCACCCAGCTAATTAACTTGCCAAACACCTGTGGAGCGGGTGCGTAACCCCCCAGCTAATTAACTTGCCAAACACCTGTGGAGCGGGTGCGTAACATGATGTTGGCTGGGATTGTGTTATACAAGGGAGGTAACTTGAATCAGTTTCAGTATACTTGTGATAGATTATTTCCCCTGTAAACGATGTGCTGCGCACCACACAGAATCTCCTTGAATGCGGTTTTTGTCGCGTTGTAGTTCTAAAAGCGTTACCCGTCTGCGAAAGTCCAGTGACATCAAAAACCAAACCGGCAGGGGTTTCCCCGAGTTGGTCAAACGTTTTGTTTGTTTTTGTCAACTCGTGATGTAGACCAAGCTTTTCAACAGCTGACCGGTTAAAAGGTTAGATGACATTTCAGACCCCTTGTGCGGTTCGTTCTAACATTGCTGTACTGTTCTAAATCGTGTGACGAGCAGTATCTCATCATTCACAGATTTACAGCAGCAGCAAGTGAGCAACAACAACATCATCATCATGTGACATAGGCTAGCCTAAATGATGTGGATGATGTGTGGTCTGCTGATTTAGTGATTGTTATTTGATAATACTTCCTTGTTGTGGCTATACAGAACAAATACAATAGTTCAGTACAAAGTACATTCGGTATCGTAGTGTAATTTGCACATGGTATTAAAGATGGATAGATAATAATTGAATCATCGCGATTGACCTGGCCTTGCAATCGAACATATATAAAGTGAACATTAATAGATAAATTATGTGATGGAATTGATTCAAGTTTGGTTGTATCTAGTCTGATAGGATAAGTGAATAAGGTACAATAATTTAATTGTTTGCTAGTATTGTGTCAATTGTCCTATCTTTCCAATTGTTCTAATATTGTTTTTATTTATCTCCTGTTTCCGTCTATCTGACGATACTCAGGTTTGCAGTTACCGTATTTCAAAATTTGACCAGAAGATTCAGTAGATGGGAATGATTAACACTTTACTTTAGCATTGACTTTAACGTTAGATTAAGTACGGTACAAAATATAATCACTTCACTTATTTGGTTATATTCAGCTAGATCTAGTAGTTCACTCTCCTCCTTTAGCATTTTTAGCGGGGAGAGAACTACTATTGCCAATTTATAAGTTTTAATGTGAATGGAATTCTCCAATTGACTTTCAGACTGACTTGTCACTATGGCAATCTGTGGTCCTGGGCTTGGATTTCTGCCTATCACACTTGTGCTGCTGGCATGTTGTACTATCGTGGCTACTTATATAATCGCCATCTCTCGAGGAGATGTCTCTGCCTTTTTCCCTTACATCAGGTAAAGACAAGTTATGGTTATGCAGGAGTCCAGCGAAACCCCCACCCCAAATACAATTTATGTCCCATCCCTAGGTAAAAGAAATAGTAACCGAATCCCAACATAAACAGAACTGAAAATGTGTGAAAGCCTCACTCCCTGGGGTGTAAACATGTTGTGAATTCCCAGGTAATCCCTCACTTATCCCGACCCTTGCCCTAGGTTGTGGGGGTAGGGATTTCGTTTGACACCTGCATTACATGCATTACCTGAAGTGAGCACTGATTATTAAGAAGCATGTTGATGTTGTTAGTACATAACAGTAAATGGTAAGTACTGGTGTTGTTAGTATATAACAGTAGATGGTACTGATGTTTTTCTCTATACTGGAGTCTGGTTCAAGAAACAATGAAGAGAATTCCTTGAAGATGAACTAAAGAATATATATACGGCTCTTATATTGATGATAACTGAAGAGGTAGTTTCTTTTCCTTGGCATCAATGTTTACATCGCCTATATCTGATTTTTGTGTAACGATTCTAATGGTTACTAAGATTGGTCAATGTCCAATATTAATATAAGCCTGTAACATTTCTTCCTTTATTTTGACAGTGACACGGGGACGTCTGTACCTGAAAGTTGTATATTTGGCCAATTTGTCAACATTGCAGCAGCTATATGTAAGTTTCAGGTATTAAATTATGCTCAACTAGGCCAAGTCCTAAATGATGTCTCTAAATGACGTTTCATTGCAATGATTAAGGGCAACAAGATAAACATATACCATTATTTAGGCTTTTATGTATTATTTGAAAGGTTTATTCCTGAGACTTGGCCCATGAACTTAAACATGAGAAAAGTAAAACAGGTTTACATCGAGTAGAACAACATCATGAATAATTTTGGACACACCATTTGATATATTGATACAGTAGAAACCACTTTATTGCCTACACTCACACCATCCAGCCCTCGATCTATTGATCGAGGCTCAGATTCTTTGATAGCTAAATTGAGTACTGAGCTTGGGTGCCAGTGACCAATTCAGCCAATCAGCAGGAATGTCGCCAAGCATCTCAATCCAATTGAGGACGCCTATAGGGAGGGATAATTTTAGAGAAAGAGGACGACTGAAAAAAAAAGAGGTGATACCTGTCAGAGAGCCCGGCAGCCATTAGTCAACACTCGAATAGGAACTTAATTATTGCCCACTGTACTCGTATACCAGCCCAAAAGGGGCCAGGCTAATTCCTGAAATGTTGATTTGCCTGTGTTCGTACAGATGAATTACCCACTGCTTTAACATGTTTATCAAAAATTTTGCGTAATTGAATTGGATTTTCTTTATTTTAGGCTATGACATTTTGAGGTCCTAATGGGATTTAGAAATCCTGCCATATTATTGTTATGTATTTTGTTTCAGCACATATATATACCTAAATTCGATATTAAACATTCTTCAATGTACATATAGACTTCAATAAATTGAATAAATTATTTAACTTCAAATAATTTTCACAAGTTCATCATCATGATTGTTTGATTTGTGATTTCCTATGTGTGTATGCTTCATCTTTATTTTCTTTCCATTTCAGCTTTACTAACCATATATACCCGGTACAAGCTGGTATTGGCATTAACTGGTGATGAAAGTCGTACCATTAGTCGTCTGAACAAAATCTGCATGTTTTTAGGCGTATTTGTTGCGCTAGGTCTCAGTATGGTGGCTAATTTTCAGGTAATGTTTCTACCATTGCTGTCTCATATACACATTTTCCTCCTCAATCTAAAGCTTTTACACTTACTAAGTTTTGCTTCTCATATCCCCTTGTTTGAGCTTGTTCACCTCTCCACTCTTCAGTCTCTCTTGTTATACGGTATGTCCTTCATTAGAGGAGGTCCATCTGCTAACTTTTGTTGTCTTAGTTTCAGTTATGAATTGGTACCAAACTTGGGATATTATATATATGGTAATTCCCCTAATAATTCGATCACTTGATGTGCATCAAAAATGGCTTATATCTGGAAATATTCTTGATGGCACCAGCTACAACGTGTCACATTCAGTCATTACATGTATGCTTAGAATGAAGAATGGGAATGTTACTCTTTCTCCGTGCTTGAATAACAGAGCTGAAAAGTGAACTTCCTGCGATTGAATTATTAGGGGAATAACCCATGTTGCAAGGAAGAACCTGATTCATTTTGAGGTCAAATGGTCATAGGTCAAGGTCACTGTGAGGAAATCAGGAAATCTTCATAATTGTTATGTCCAGAATATCACTCGAGGTTCAGAGATGTAGATTGTGATGACATTCGAGGTTTATCTCAAAACCATGGCAAGCAAGAAGCCTATTGATTTTACTGTCTGTTTGTCCATCTGTTTGTCAATTTCTGTTGTCTGTGTGATATCCTCAGTTCTTATGGTTACTAATTGTTACCAAAGTTTGGTTACCTTTACCCCACGGCAAAAAGGATAATCTATTCATTTTGAGGTCAAAAGAAAGGTCAAGGTCATGGCGCAAAAATGGGAAATGTTCTAATTGTTATGCACAAGCTTCATAAATCCAGTTCAGGGATGTGAATTGTGATGACATTTCAGGGATAAAATACCTCTTCATCATGGCAAACAAGAAGCTTATTGATTTTACTGTCTGTTCATTTTTCCGTTTGTCCGTCTGTTATTCGTCAGTTCCCATGGGTATGGATTGGTACCAAACTTATGGTTGTACCTTACCCACATTTCAAAAAGGAAATAAAAATTATTTTCATGCTACATGTATAATTGGTATATCTCAAACACATGACAAGAAGAAACCTGGTAGATTTTGATGTCAAAAGGTAATGCAATTGTTGAGGTCACTACAGACTGAACACCATGAAAAAGTTGAAAATATTGCTGCCTGAGCTAAAACTCCAGTGCAGTGCTGCAGAATGTGACAGAAATCCAGGTATATACGTCACACCCATGGCAACAAAGAAATATATTCCGTTTGAGGTGTGTCTATCCGTCCATTCAGCTGAATAACTTTGTCCATGAAATATCACAACTGTTAGGATATGGATTGTGACCAATCTTTGGGTACATGTATTCTGATACCCCAAACTTGAATCAAAAAAAAAAAAAAAAAAAGTCGAAGGCCAGGTCACAGAAATCTCAAACTAGAAGCTATCACTGTGCACCAAAATCTGGCCAATGTAAGGGCAAAAATTGAAGCCTCATGTTCACTTCTAAGTCCTTGATTGTGATAAAGCAATTATTTTCCAAGCGATCATTTATGTTATTTCCATCTTGATTACAGTCTCATAGCCTCATAATTTGAATTGGTCTTTTTTTTTGTCCTATTTAATCTCCATACCATCATCTTTTTCTGTTTTGTAGGAGACAAAAGTTGAACCAGTTCATATCATAGGAGCTGGGCTGGTATTTGGACTGGGAGTTTTATATGAGCTTTTGCAGACAATTCTGTCATATAAGATGTCCCCAGGCTTTAATGGGTTATACATCTGTCGAGTCAGACTCACCATCTGGCTCTTATCTTTCATCGCCATGGCAATCAGTATCCTTTCAACCATACAAATGGTCACCTTGTAATCCTATATCTGACCTTTCTTTGTAATGAGGGTAGATCACCTGAAACAGATTTGTCAGCATTTTGTGAGTTTAATCTCACTTGTACAATTATATCCTTCCCACTCCTACTATTTTTCAGTTTGTTAAATGTATGTAATAGTAATGAAATAAATTAATCTTCCTCCAAGTTCCAACTATTAAGTTCGTGACCATGCATTTATTTGTAATGAAACAAGTTACTTCCCCTTCGACTTTTACATGGGTTTGTTCCTATGCTATGGATGGTATCAAAATGAGTTATGTCCCCTTGACTGTTGTAGCATTTATAGCAGCAGTTGTTTCTAGAATCAAGTGGAACCAAACTTCGCATAAAGATGATAAATTACACTGGAGACCAGAAGATGATGTAAGTAGTTGCTCGTTGATTTATTATATTGGGGTTATATGGTATTGGGGTTTACATGTCCATGTACCGTTATCTTGAAGAAAGAAAGAATACGGTACATGTGTAGATTTTGTGGTCAATGGTCAAGAAGGCCAGAGTCACCAAAGTTCCTTGGGCGTAGTTTGAAGCACCATGGTCTATTGTTTTAGTAGAGCGCTGGTAGTACATGATGGCATTGGTGTATGTTAGGGCATTGGTTCAATTCCCCAAACCTTGAGACCATCAGCTTCTACAATTTTAAAAGATAACAGTTTCCATACGCCAAATCCAGATGGAAGACAAATTCGCAACATTTTTCATCTCAGTTCATACTTTACCAATGTTGACAAAGTATTGTGCCACTGATGCACCAAGCAATATGAATATTAAATATGAAGCTTGTATGTCTTGTTGCAGGGTTATTCGGCACACATCACCAGTACTATAGGGGAGTGGATCATGTGTCTGTCCTTTCTCGTGTACTTTCTGACGTATATACGAGACTTCCAGAAGGCCCACCTGGAGGTAACGACTCACCTGAGAGTACAACACCTGGACGAGGAACCCATTTACTCGGGCAACTCTGATGAGCGGTCACGACTCCTGATCTGATACCATTCTACAGCTGAACCATACTTTGGACACTGTCTCGGACAGCCATATTTGACAAAATGGTCAAAATTTAGAGCGAGGCCTTCGCCAAGTTGACTGTTGACATAAAATATTCTGTTTATCACTTGTCTCCCTCTCATGTCTATTTGAAGGTATTTTCAGGACGCCTATTCTTTTTAATATTCATTGTACCATAATTTGTTTTTGCATCTGTATGTGTATATGATTTTAATGCCTTGGATCATATTGCAGTTTGCATGTTTACTATAATTGCATAATACTTTTATGGGCAAAGGTATGGAGTTTTATTTTTACCCAGTCCCATTATTAGACTTAACCATGTCCTAGATATATTCTTCCATCTCATCTGTACACATTGTTTACCAGTATTGATAAATGTACACGGATTTCCTATCATGTCCATAGACTACTACTTTTCTGTAGGAAGTACTTCTCTACTAGTACTTTGCCCAATAGTAATTGATATTGTTTGCATAATTTACACACAATATCTTGAGATGAACGAATACACATATTCTTTCCATGTTTCATATTTTGGTGTATTTTGTGGATAGATCAGAGGGGTTGCATTTCAACCAAATCTGCCCAGACATTTAACACCCACATAAGGAAGCCAGAGTGTAAGCTAATGTATTGTAGAGCATGCACATGTACACTTCAGTATTATGAGTGTTTGTTTTCCCCAGAATGTGTTCGGCTCCATTGAGTCACTGCTGTGCGTAGAGTGAAATGAGATGCATAGGAATTATGCTATCCAGTATGTAGATAAACATCAGCTCATTAAGATTGTAGAGAGAGAGAGCATATTGCACAACCATTGTGAAATACTCCAGGTGAATTAATGCAATTTAAATATACACACACAGCTAGCCAATATGTGGATCATTTAGTTTTTCTCCTCCACACGTGGATTACAGTGGTGAATATTGCAGCTATATACCAATGGTAATGTCTTCATTATAAATCTCACCTGCAGTTCCTATCAAAGCAATGGCACATATCAGTGCCCATACTGTTTCCTACATGTACCGGTACCTAATAACCTGCTAGCGAATTAAGTTTTTAATTGAGCTACAATTTTAGGTGTAAAACTACCAGTATTGATGTGGCTGGAAAGAATTCCATGTTGGAAACTCAGTGAGAGCTGTAAGCTTATACTGTATATAAAGATGGGTTACACAAGTACTGTCTGTTCTTTCTTACTCCAGTTTAGTATTATGGTGCATAACACTTACATTTGATTATGATCACGATAATGTGATGTGCACGTCACCAAATTTGTGCAGAATGTTATCATGGGACCCTTAATTAGCCCTCCCTAAAGGCGGCTCTATCTTTTTCTACTTTGACAATCACTTTTCGGACGGTTTACGTAACATTTCAAGTTATACCATTTTGTATAACCAAATGTTTAGTTGCATTACATGACTGTTTATAAAATGGCAGGCATCTCCATCATTGGTGTTCACCCATCAGATTTGTCTCCCTTGGTACATAGATAGCCAATGAATGTTCACTGGGAAATAGGATTGCCATTATTGTCTCCCTTTTCCACGGAGTTTGCCTGCATTAATGTCCCTAATTATGGGATATATATATCATATGCTGATGATTTAGCCAAAAATGACCAAATTATTTGTGTATAAAGAGATTTCCATTTTTCCGTTTAATTGGAGGAGAGTAAAAATGATTGTATCAGTACTGTGTATTATATAGTGGTATGAGTGTTTGATAATTTGATGTAGTCATTTGAACATCAAGCGAGCTGTTCATTTTAAAAATACAGATGCAGTGTATTTGCTGTTACTTAATACAAGCTTATTTTTAATATTCTGTGTAATTTACATGCAGTCAGTTACTATATAAAATGTACTGGCGGACTTGTCCCCCTATTCTACTGTATTTGTGAGGAGGCCTCAGTCATAATACCCTTCCTTCAAAGACATGAAGCTGTTGTTAATTCGGTGATGTACAGATTTTTGTTTGCCCATATAATGATGTAGCACTATACCATGCACAGTTTACCCATGCACACTCACATAATTATGTGATAAATGGATTGTCTCTTTAACTGCAGTCTGCGATACAAGATACAGTATTGTGAACGGATTAGAAGCTCCAATGAAATGTATATCCATATTGTATTGTAGCCGAAAACAGCGGAGTCAACAATCCCTCTTAATATTATATCTTAGCTAGAATCGAATAATTTTACATAGCTATATTCCCTTTGCCGTGCCATTTGATGCCAGATGATGATGTTCATTACAGCTGAATTTTATGTTTGATAGTTAATCTTTGTTTCATTAAATTTTGCGTGCATTTTTCATTGTCGTGCTATGTTATCTATCTACCGGTATTGTATTACCAGAGTAAATCCCTATCAGTTTCAAGAGTGGCTTTACATATATATACAACAACAAGCATTTGTGTATTCTACACCTACAGAAATCTTGGTTTGTAGAAACAAATATTCGGAAGAAGCCAGAAAAATCAATATTTCAGTGAGTGTACACACTTGGGGAATTACCTGGTGCTTTGGTGCTACTAGTTTTTATGGAGCTACCTGTATGCTGTGTATCAGTGTTCTGGGTAGATAAATTTAATGATTGAAGTAGAGAATCAGTTCAGTGAGTCTTAAAATAGCTTTATGATGAATTGTGTTCATCTTACGGAGAAGAATGACGACAATAAGTTATGTGTATACTAAACAGCATGAGAGTATTCAAACTATAGAACTCCTTCATTTTGATGTAAATTAATTTTAAAAAACTTCAGAATAATATTGCACCATCTCTCAGATCATTTGTGCCTTTTTCGTACTTCTTTATAATGCTGTGATATCGTAAATATCTGGCAGGTTAATTTTCTTTATTGGTCTGTCTTTGGTCTACAGTGAATAAAGTATACCGGTACGGTAAGTGAAAAAAGGAATTTAATTCAATGTCTTTCACTGCGTTGGCTGGACATACTGTACTGTGTGTTAGTCGTGGTGTTAGTGTTACGTATATTTGTCATACGATATTGGGATTTTCTCACATGTCATCTCTGCACTAAACAGTGGAATAAATGTTTTATCATATATGTAGACACTTCTCAATTTTATTCTTTCACGCATTATTGCCCCAAACCATGTTTCGTCCAGTCTGTAATCAGCCCTGTTCCATCGTCCCACTCAAGAAAATGTCTTCTTATTCCTCTCTGTATAATACGTCATACTTTTTACCCCTCGGGCAAAAACCCCAAAGGGTATTGTAGGAATCATGTACCGTATGTCCGTCCGTCTCCGATTTGTCGTTACCAACATATCTCAAGAATGACTACCGGTATGCTCAGGAATACCCAACTTACATTACACATGCATATGGTCACAGATCAGAAGCCTGTTGAAAATCAGCGAGATTGCCCCTTATTTTCCCAGGTCACCAGGTAAAACAGTGTCAATTTATCATGAATTGATTGTTATCACCATATCTCAAGAATGACTACGCCTAGGAGCACCAAACTTACTTCACTTATGTATATGGTCTTAAAGTAAACGCCTATAAAAACCTATGAGATCGACCTATATTTTCTGGGTCACTGGATCAAATGTTTCCATTCATATCTGGCTGCTTATTACCATCATATTTCAAGTATGATAGGGCCGAAGCTTACTGAACTTACACTAGACACACATCAGGTTGTGGAGTACAGCCAAAATTGTCCTTAGGGTATTGTCATCATGTACGTACATATGTTCGTGTTTTCTCTTTATCATTACATCCCCAGAATGAATATGTCTAGTTACACCAAACATCACACATGCATGTGGTCACAATACAGAAGCCTATCGAAAATCGCGAGTGATTGGATGGGTTCAGGTTCCTGTTGCTTCAATGCATTTTGCTGAGAAGCAACAGGAACTTGATAATGCGATGTCTAGCGCTGTAATATCACTTGTCTTTTTTATTGCACCATGTAAGCGTCCTGTCTGTGTCTTGTGCGCTGTCCTAGTGTTTTATAGGGTGGATGGAGGGTGGATGGTTCCAGGAACGCAACTTGACTGGGTGTTTCTTAGTTGGTTCATCGCGATATGACTGAAATAATGTTGAAAGCGACGTTAAATCCTATTCATTCACTCACTCACTCACTCACCATCTATGTCTATCATTATCACCATGTCTCAATGATATACAGAAGTATCAAACTCAAATCACATATCATTTCATGGTAAAGAAACCTTATAAAACTTTGACCTATATTTTCTGATTCACTACCAGGTTAAAGTTCCTTATTTAACTCCATGGTTGAATTGTCAATTTTGTCATCAACTGCTTGTTCTTCAACAAGGGTCCTATTTTAATACCAACAAGGCCGAGGGTTTTTCAGTGCATTGCACGGTTCATGTTTAATGTGCCAAGGGAATTTTCCTGATATAAAGGACCCGTGCATTAGTATATGAATTCGTTTGTTGAAAAATGTTTTAACGCAGAAATTTTACACGACGGATTTTCGATCATAGCAAAAACATGGTTCTGTGACAGGGCCGTATAGCCAGGATTTACTGAAGGGTGGTTCGCCTTCACTCCAAAAGGGCACATCAGGGGGTTCGCTGTATGGGAAAAGGGGCAAATAGGGGGTTCGCTTCAGTTTGAAAAGGGCATTTATATGAGAAAAATATATAATATTTCCGAAAGGGGAGTTTTCCCGAACCCAAAGAAACCCCCCTGGCTACGGGCCTGTGTGAAACAAAATCACATGGTACAACACTTTAGGAGTCCGTTTCAACACTTTTAAAGCGTGTATGCTTCAACGTTGATTGGTTAAACTGTTGATAATTTCTGTCAGAACTATGGTAAATATACACAAAATTATGATACCGGTACTATTTAAAGAAAGAACTGGCATACTTAATATAATGAGGGTGTATCCCATACCGAGTCAAATTGCTGAATGTTAAACCACACACACCTCTACATACGGCGTTATTGAGAGAATACCAAGACATTGTGACATCATCCTGTGCAATTGCGCTCTGCTTTATGAAGCAATTATTATGGGGGTTTTAATGGAGATAACTGCAAAGTAATTTGAAGAGTAATAAATTATTAATATCACGGGGTATTTGCAATCTGTTTGTTATACACGCTACAAAAAAAGAAACTTTAGGCAGAGCTAACTATTGATTTTGACAACCTTCAAATTAGACGACTAAAATTGACAAACAAAAAATAAAAATATGCCTCCATGTTGAAGCGTATAGGCCGAAATCAAAGACGGCCTCCTGAGCGAGCAACTGTGGAAACGCGCAGAAAATTGTAATTAATGGAACTTCGCTTTCTCGCGCCCCAATGTTGAATTAGATTTGTGATATCTTTAATATCTCAACGTCTTATGGAATGGATTGATGGCCTAAAAATTAGTTTCGCTCCAGAAGACTTAGGCAAGTTGACATGGCTTCGTTCGTTCCTTTACTGTAGTAGACCCTCCCTCCAGCAAATGTCGTCGCGATTGTCTGATTTCACCATATTCAGCCTCGTTGCTGTTTTAATAGGCTGTCAAGGGTGTGTCGACATACCCCATGCTCAACCAAATAAGCGAATGTCGAGTTGTAAACATTTTATAAGTGGAAACCGCTTTATCTACGTGAGTAGTATATAAACGACAATTTTTTTTATTCACGCGGAGGTGCAGATGAGAAGTTGAGGCGCAGTTGGGGCGTGACCGTTGACCTGGGATGTGGGACCTTGGGGTAGATCATGAACTATAGGACAGGTTGCTTGGAGTCGAGAGTATATGCCGCCATATTGTATATATAAAGAGGGAAAGAGCAGCGGGTGGTCAGATCTCAGAAAATACTATTCTCTGCTACGAAATTTAACAGATTTAATCCGATGTTTCAAAGCCCTTTCACAGGGGTCAGTTACTTGCCGAAGGGCGGTGGTTCTCTCCGGGTACTCCGGCTTCCTCCACCAACCAAACTGACTGTCACCATATGAGTGAAATAAACTTGAGTGTGACATTAAGCCAAATTCCCTCCCTCCCTCCCTTTCACAGGGACACATTTATGGGTATTTGCAAGAAATTTGGTAAGTGTGGTACGAACTTAACAAGTAATCACTGAGATCTGACCACCCGCTCCCAACATTGTTTCTTGCGTTTTCTCTCTTTATATATGTATAGAATATGGTGGCATGTACTCTCGACTTCAAGCAGCATGTTACCTATAGCTTACATCGAGCTACCCATCTATTTTTACAAACAAACCTTTACAAACCGATGAAGGCAACTCCTCAGTAGACCCCACAAGGTGTTCTATCACACATAGAACGAGGCCAAGGCCTCGGTTGTCGAAAGGATCAAGAACACACGGAGGTACATCGATGTGCTCCTGAAAGTTGTCGACGGGTACAATCGTGCCTATCACCACAGTATCCGGAGAGCCCCCATCACCAAGCGCAACGAAGCCCAGGTCCGGGCCGTCAGTAACGTTCACGTCCATATAAATTCCAGCTTGGCGACCAAGTGAGCATCAGCAAAGTTACAATTCCAGCGTGGCGACCGGTAAATCAAGGGCAAGATCGTCACCAACGGAAGTGAGGAGCACTTTGTGATTATGCGTCGTCTACCCCGTCGAACCACGGTGTTTCAACTGGAAAATTTCCATCCTTGAGAATCGCTTCAAGGAGCATTTTACGACGTGGAATTACAGCCCTAGGTGAAATCCACTGAGGGCTACGAATACAAAGACTTCACAGGTGTCCGAGGTCAGTCTATGCTCTGACATGGACAAAGAGCGACTGCTGCTGAAACTCCATACCCGAAAAGGACAAATTGGTGCCGTGATCATTCACTTAGCCCTCCTGGGCATGCCTGTATAGAGATGTTTTCTTCGACGTGGCGACCCTCATCTCCTTCCCCAAACAATCTAGGACGAACTCCGCAGTGGCGGCAGGTCAGACGTCGTTGAAGATTTCAACTATCATCGATCAGAGGCGACCGACAGCCGGTTTCACACAGACCATCAGCCTCCACCAGATCAAGACGCTTCACGAACCGGTCACGACCCAGTCAACCATGGTAGGACCGACTTCCACATCACAAACGCCTACTCACCGGAGTAGAACGCACTCTCCAGCAGCTGGCCATCTGAAGAGTCTCGTGGGCCCGTACCAGATTTACAAGAGCTAGTTACCACGTCAAAGGGTACACTCCATCCCTGGACCCCAATCTCAGTAAACTCAGATATAATATCACCGAATTCCCTGATACACCATCTTGGTTTATGTAGATTACCATAGACCACTGGTGGCAACCCCCTTGCGCATGCCCCATTTCGGGTCCGACGGGTCAGGCAAGACGCAATTCATCCAAAAGCACGTTCGACACGCCGACAGTATGCTTACCCCATCCATCGTCCAGGTCGTATATGGCAGGGAGCGTATGTGACAATTCCCAACGTCACCTTCGTGGAAGGGCTGCCTACCCTGGCCGACTTGGAACTGGACACTTTGGTCATCGTCGATGATCTCATGACGGAATCTGATGCTCGGGTTATCAACGGCGGCTCAGCCACATGGAATTGTGCTGATTCGTGGGGAATTTGTTTAATAAAAACATAGAGCACCAGAACGTCATTTTGAATTCGCACTAACTATTGGTGTAAACCCCAGACATATCTCTCAGGTGACCTACATTGCAAGACAAATATACCCCGGTCGAACCCAGTTCACACGGTCTATGCTCATCGACCTGAAGCAAGCCACCCCCACCACCGCCTTTTCCGGTTGCGGACTCGATTCTTTTCGTGTACATGCCGAAAGCATAAACAGCGAGAGGTGCAGATACTCGCTCCAACTCACAATCATACTACTGTACTCTGTTGACATGTATCGGGATCTTTTCAGTCATATCCATCGTCCGATCGGAACACACGAATTTAACACCAGGTCCTACATAGGCACGCAATAGCTACCGTTGGTCATTGCCCACTAACTGCACCAAATGACCCCAACGTCCAAGGGTCAAAGGACACGCCTCATCGGACGTAACTCGTTTGCAAGCCATCTCACCTGCACCTCCCCACGAACACGACACGATTTGCCGTTTATATACTACTTTCGCGAGAACATTGCATTACAACGTGACCCGTTGCAGTTGAGTCTCGTTACTTTAAACAAGTTTTATTGTGCTTTATATGAAAAGAATTTAAACGTTGTTTTGGAATGTCGGGATCGGATATGTGGGCAAATAAAAATGAAATAGCGAAAAATAAATTTTGGACGTGAGGGCGATGTGGGCGGATAAAGAATTGGTCAATGTGAAGATAATGATATATGTTCTTTCCGTATGGAAATGACTTTGCAAAACTGGTAAACATTTCAGTGATGGAATGTGCAATGGGACGTTTCACATGTTAACTGCAGCTATACATTACAGTTCATTGCGTCGTAAAGAATGTGTAAACAAGCTTTAACGATGACAAAAATAACACTTTTCTTGTCACTGAACTGAATATATAAAAGTATACTAGTGGGTCACCTTGCATGACGGGGTAAACACCTGAAGACTACGTGACCTCACTTTTCGGGATAGGTAGTATTTTCAGTTCAATCATGTCTCTTTTCACGTCAACCCTTTTATCGACTAAATTGAACAAGCTCGAGTTAGGACTAAAATTTCTTAGACATCATTAGACGTGTAATTTTTGTAGGACACGTTTACATAAAATGTATTTAGTAATCACGGTCTCGAATGATATTTGCCTCTGTTATTGTGAAATTGACATGTCCTCGACTTCACAGTTACTGTGCTCCAGTAATTGATATGTCTTTAAACTAATTGAAAAGTCGATGAATGAGGGTAACAACCTGTGCGGGTTGATACTATGGCGGTCGACACAAATTTTGGCCTTTAACTTTCACACGTGTTTGTCTGCCTGTAAATATCACGTCTCTCTGTGTTTTTGTTTACACAAAACCGTTACAGACATATATACCGATTCTGAGAAACCTCACCGCGTTGATATATGTTTTGATTGGTTGATTTTATAACTTCCTGTCTCGGGAAAACAACACTAAATATTGGATAAATAGACCCCCTGTGGTCAAGGTTATAGCAACATTCATACCAAAATATATCTTTCCTCATCAGAAGGTCATAGGTTACTACATAATGTGGCATATACGAATCATTGGTAACATTGGTAGTTAAAGCTGCCTAGTTGAGGGGAACACATCGTCCCTATGCACGTTCATTCCTTTAGTTACTCAGATCGAACCGCGGTAGCTATATGTAGTATACGTGTAGAGTAAGATGGAGGAACCACTGTCAGTAATTGTAGTCCGGGGGCTTAAGGTCAAGATCGTGACTGACTGGAATAAAGCACCACATTTTGCAGAGAGGCTCATTTGGGCATAAGGAATGATCTCAGAAGGGGTGCCCATTTCTGTAGGAGGTGGAAGGCCCCTAATTTGCATAAATCCAATATGGCCGCCATAATACGTAGAGTAACCTCCTGTTGGCGACTATTTGACAGCTAGAATCGCCTTTTTACACGAGATTGGTTTTCTACGAGCCTGACTGACTCAAGAAGAAAATAATAACGATAATTGGAAACTTTATTACCCGTTGAATATCCAATATGGCCGCCAGAGCGTTACCAATAATGGTATTATAGCTATATACATGTATGTGTGTTTGAATATATGCTAATATATCATATATATATATATATATAAATCCATTGAGGGGTTTTCTTACATTTAGCTCTGTTATGATTGACTCGGTCAAGCACGCATGAAGGTTATTGGCTATTTTCTTTTCTATAGATAGCACAAGGCTATTCTATGGATAACAACTTCTTTATTGCTTTATTTTTAAGCTCCACAGCAATAAAGAAGTTGTTATCCATAGAATAGCCTTGTGTTATATACGCCGACTTCTAAATGCCTATCAAAGAAATTTTCTATAGATATCCAATATGGCCACCAGCGCCACATCCTCAATGCTGATTATCGATACTAAAATCAAGTCTGTTTCAAAGGACGAAACTTCAGGTTATCGTACATGCCACGGTTGTGAACTACATCAAATGTTGCCAATTGGATTTTTCCCGGCTCCTTACATGTAAATTAGCATGAGTAAATCCAGCGACAAAGGGAGGTACTCTTTCAGCACCGGCTGGAATCAGGCTAAAACTGTGCTAAGTAACTACTCTGAGGTAGATTTACTTGTTTCAAGTTTCGCAAACGGATTCGATACTTGACACTCGAGAAAATATGCCTTTACTGTCTCGCGTAATCGTTCATTTGCTATGCAAAATCCTGCTATCGTAGATGCTAAATTAGACAGTTGTCGAAAGGTGGAGTTGCTGGTCCCTTCTAAACTCCTTCTTTTGACAATATGGTTTGCTAAAAATTAGGCTTAGTCCCCAGAAAGAAAACTAATACTTTTAGGGGATCTTGATGACCGAGCTCTCTAAGGCGCATCGCTGGTGATCCCAAGCCTCACACCGCTGAACCGGCACGGATTCGAGCCTCGTTGTTGGATGTGTGAAAGTTTGCCAGTTACTTGCTGACGGGCCGGAGGTGGTTCTCTTTCGGTATTCCAGCTTCCTCCATTATTAAAACTGGCTGTCACGATATGAGTGAAATAACCTTGAGTGTGACATTAAACCAAATCCCCCCCCAATACTTTTAGGGTGATACATGATTTATCTTACCCGGGAAAATCTGCCTTGTCTATTAACGGTGCGATTCAACAGGACCTGATATGTTGAATACGTAGACATTAGATATCGCGAATGCACTAGTTCAAAAACATGGCCACTAAAGCTTGATGGCAAAACTCTATTTAGATGATGCCTTCCGCATTTACATGTATGTATCGGTGCCTCTCGATGGGATGCTCTACATTCTGTAACATATTAAAGAACTCAAATCATTCTCTCCAATCGGTTATGGCTACAAAATTCGGCATATCATAGGTCATCCACATACTGGACGACTTCATGTTCGTCGGTGCAAATGGCGCTAGCCACTGTTCTATAGCTCTCACCACTTTCACTTGTGTGAGTATTTGGGCATTCCAATCAAATATGCTAAGACCTACTACCCATCAACTACTATGGTCAAGCATGGGATTCAACTGGACTCCAGAACTATGACAGCATCATTTCCAGAAGACAAAATTCATAAACTGAAAAGCATGCTGGGTGAATTCTCGCGCCGCGAAAAGGTAACACTTATGGAACTGCAGTCTCTCATTGGCTCGCACAATTTTGCCTGTAAAGTCGTCGCGCCCGGCAGGGCATTTCTCCGCTGCCTGATAGAATTTAACAAAAGTTGTATCACAGGCTCACCATAACATTCGCTTGAATATAGCTAGAGCCTATGTTAATACCTGACTTGTATTCCTGGAGTCTTTCAACGGAAAATTAATTTACTTTCTCCAAATTGGGGATCCAATTTCGACGCTGCTGGTACCTTGGGTTTGGCGGCTGTTTTCGGATCCTCGTGGATAGACAAAGAACGACCAGCACATCTCACCCATATCATGGTCAAGCAGTGCTTGCCGTGGAAATTTGGGGCCATAAACTGGCAAATCATAAGGTCTCTTTCTTTGTGATAATATGATCGTGGTTGAAATTAGTGCCTCAGTTAGTAGTTGCTTGCCTTCCAAATGACATTCTGTTCAGATCAAAACATATCTCGGAACAATCGTATTCGTGACAAACTCTCGAGGTTACAATTTCAGGAAGCGCTGCCTCTAGCCCCTTGGTTCAATCTCTCGTCGTACCCATTACTCTGTCTGTTGTTCTTCTGACGCCGTCCCTTGCTGAATCTTCCTTGCAAGTATACAAGCACGCATGACAAGTATATAAAAATTTCCTCAATAACACTGGTCGGTGTGCCAGTAAGATATTCCTCATCTCATCGTCAGAGTTGGTTTCCTTCAAAGCATTCTTGCATTTCAACAAGTATGCACCCTCCGCAAATTATACATTCGTATCGGCTATCAGTTATGCGCACAATTTGGCTGCAGTACACGATCCTGCGCAGTTATTCCTTACCAAAAAGCTACTTACGGGCATGTCAAAATTACACGGCCGGATTCCAGATAGCCCATAACTAAGGATATCCTCCATAAGATATTTCATGCTATACCCCACATTGTATCCATGTAATTCTTTTACGAGCAATGATCTTGGTAGTATTTCATGCATTCTTACGCGTTAGTGAATTGACAGATCGTTTAGAACAAGACTGCAATAGCAATGTTCTTTACTACAACGATGTCTCATTCTCCGATCAATCTGGCTCGTTACAAATCATGCACGTTATTATCCGCAACTTCAAACACAACATATCCCATAAACCAGTTCATTGTTTATACTGATAATATTAGATATTGTCCAGTTTAAGCAATCCGTGCTTATTTTCGATTACATATTTCACATCCGAGGCGGGGCCCGTCTTCCAAATTCCAGAGTATGCGCCCGTGTCAGCTGCCTATTTCTCAGTTCATGTAAAAAACGGAATCCCTTTAATCGGCATTGACCCTCTTTAATAGGCCATAGCTTTCGCATTGGCGCCGCCACTTCATCTTCAGCAGCAGGAATCCCGAATAACATATTCAAAAATGTGTAGATGGAAGTCTAACGCTATATTCGTATGACACATTTCACTTGGTAGCTATGCATTATCCAGTCACGGGTTTCATTGTATGGTAGCCCCAACGAATTTATTGCATAAATAAGGATCTGGTGCAACTTGACTCAGTTTGGCAAAGGTCAGTCAGGGGCTGCCGTGCCATCTGAGTCAGTTATATATGATTATTTTCTAATATTTGCTCTATACTTAACACCAAGAAAAAAAAATTAAAAAAATAATTCAAAATTTCGGATCGAAAATTCGTCCAAAAATTTACCATATTTTGGTTCTGACGTAGCTGTAACGTCATCATGGCGGCCATCTTGGATTTTTTTACATTTCTCGCTAGACCTTTGCCAACACTATTAGTGTGGAATTTTTCAGGCTCTTATCCCGAAGGATGGCGAATATACGATGTTTGAAAATCGATGGGATAAAAATTGCTACTTATAGGCCCAAAAATGACTTCGGGCCCCTAATGGGCCACATATTGCCTCATGGGCCTCGAAATCGGGGGCACCCCTTCTGATATTGTTCTCGGTACCTCTGATGACACGTGTGCCAAATTTGGTGCTTTATTCCACTCTGTCACGATAAAGTCAAAATCTGGCCTTAAGCCACCGGACTATTGTATTTCATTCTCCAGTCCTGGGTCGAACATGCTCGACAATACACAAGGCATTATATAGTAAAATGGATATAGTTCCTCGGTAAATTAAGCCTAACTTCTAGCCAGGACGCTCGAAACACATCCCAGAGACCAGAGCTGATGAAGTTTCTATTTTAAACGAGAATCTCGCCTAGTAGCATTTGCAAAAACTGGTTCCAATATTCTCAAAGAGTGAGGGAGTTTAAGAAGTCCGAAACATAAGTCCTGGGAATGCGTACACTGGACTTCAAATTGTAAAAAAAACTTCTCTGGGAAGAACGTTACGCGATGAGAGATAGAACTGTTAAACAGGGGAATGAATGCGCTGAAAGCGCGCCATCGTAGGGAGTTTGGGGGCATGCTTCCTCCCATAAAACTGTGAAAATCTAGATTCATTTGGCTCATTCTATAGAGCTTCATGGAGGTCAATTAGTGTGATATAGCTGCTGTTGATTTGTTTTATATGGTACAAAAATTGCGAAAATATCTGAAAAAGTGTTTACAAAATATGGGGTTTACATGAGTAGAAACAACGATCATTATGGTAATTCAGGTGAAATACTCAAAACTACCATTGGTTTATTTCACTGTTTATCTCTATTACGTATCGATTCTTTGAAATATCTTCTCTACAGCTCTGGACACTTTATAAGATCTTCTATGCTACTCTGTACACTTAGTAATATCTTCTGCAATACTATAGTAAGTGGTAATATCTTCTGCACGACTCCATACGCGTTGAATGATCTGCACCACCCTGTACGCCTTGAAAGATCTGCACTACTCTGGACGCTTTGTTGTACACTTTGTAAGACTTTCTGTTCTAATCTGTACGCTTTGGCATCTTATGTAATATATTTTAGTCTTTGTTAGACATGTTATACTAACCCCAACGCTTCGCGAGATCTTCTGTACTAATTCATGCGCTTTGAAAGATTGTCTGTATTACTCCACACGTTTCTTACGATGAAATTTACTACTCCATACGTTTTGCCCGATCTTGTGTACTACTACATTCGAGTTGAAAGTTCTTCTGTACTACTCTTTACACTTTGTGAGATCGTCTGTGCTACTCTGTAGTAAGTGGTATAATCCTCTTTACCACTCTGATCTGTATGCTTTCAAATATCTTCTGCACTACTCCGGACATTTTGTAAGATCGGTACGATTCCGCACATATCTTGTGTATTACTCTTCGTAAGAGCTTCTGTGCTAAGATATTTTCCATACGCTGCGTAAGATCTTCTGTACTACTTTAAACGCTTCTTAAGATATTCTGTACTACTCTAAACGTTTCGTTATATCTTCTGTGATACCCCGAACGCCACACAAGATTTTCTGTACCACAAATGTACGATTTGAAAGTTCTTCTGTACTATTCTACACGCTTTCCAAGATCTACGTACTGTAGCACTCCAAACGGTTCGTATGGTTGTCTGTGCTACTTTAAACGATGCGTAAGATCTTTGTACTACTCTGTGCGCTTGGTAAGAATTTCTGCAATACACTGAAGTAAATGGTATGATATTCTCTACTATTCTGTATGCTTTGAAAGATCTTATGCACGACTCTTTGAATCTGTATCAATCCGTACGCTTTGAAACATCCTATGCACGACGCTTTGAAATATCTTCTGTACAGCACATGACACAGCTTCTATGCTATACTCTGTACACCTGATAAGAACTTCTGCAATACTCTGTAGTAAGTGATAATATCTTCTGTATGACGCTGAACGCTTTGAAATATCTGGACTACTCTGGATACTTTGTGAGATTTATTCTAAACTGCAAGCTTTGTAAGATCTTCTGTTCTACTCTGTAGTCTTTGACATCTTGTGTACTGTTCTTTAGGCTTTGTGAGATGTGTTTCACTACTTCGCGTGCTTTGCAAGAGCTTCTGTACTACTCCATGCGCTTTGAAAGATCTTCTGTATTTAGGCTTTCTGAGATGTGTTTTACCATTCCGTATGCTTTGTAAGAGCTTCTGTGCTACTCCATGCGCTTTGAAAGATCTTCTGTACTACTTTACAAATTTCGTAAGATCATCTGTACTACTTCATACGCTTTGCATGTTCATGTGTACTATTCTATTCGCGTTGAAGATCATCTGTACTAATGTTTACACATTGTATGATTGTCCGGGCTAGCCTGTGGTAATTCATAAAATCCTCTGTACTACTCTATACGTTTTGAAATATCGTCTGTACTACTGAGCATTTTGTAGGATCGGTACGATCCTGTACGCTTCGTAGGATCTTCTGTACTGCTCTGTTCACTTTGTAAAGTATTCAGTAACACCTTCTGTACTACTCCGCACGCTTTGAAATATCTTGTGTACCTACCCGCTGCGTAAGATCTTTTGTACTACATTCCATGCGCTGTGTATGATATTCTGTACTGCTTAAAACACTTCTTAGGATATTCTGTACTACTCTGAACGTTGCGCTGGATCTTCTGTATTACTGCGAACTTCTCGCAATATAATCTGTACCGCTCTTTGAAAGATCTTCACGCTTCGGAGTATCTACTGTACGTAGTACTCCAAACGGTTCGTAAGGTCTTCTGTACTACTTTATCACTGTGTAGGATCTTTCTACTCCATACGCGTCGCAAGAAAGATCGTCTGTATTACTCTTTACGTTTCATGAGATCAATTGTACTACCCCATACGCTTTGCACGATCTTGTGTACTACTACATTCGAATTGAAAGTTCTTTTGTACTACTCTTTACACTTTGTGAGATCGTCTGTGCTATAGTAAGTGGTAAAATCTTCTTTACCACTCTGAGCTGTATGCTTTGAAATATCTTCTGCACCACTTCGGACATTTTGTAAGATCGGTACGATTCTGCACGCTTCGTAAGTTCTTCTGTACTGATCTGTGCACGTTGTAAAAAAAATCAGTAACACTCTGCACGCGTCGCAATGTCACTTGCGCTTCGTAAGATCTTCTGTACTACTCCGCACGCCCTAAAAGATCTTGTGTACTACTCTACCCGCCTCCTAAAAGATCTTTTGTACTACTCTACCCGCTTCGTAGGACCTTCTGTACTACCATATATTCCATACGCTGAGTAAAATATTCTGTACTGATCTGAATTTTTTGTTAGATCTTCTGTACTACTCCGAACGCCCCACAATCCCCGCAATCTTCTGTACCACTCTGTACGCTTTGAAATTTCTTCTATACTAATCTACCGAAGATATACTGTAGTATTCCAAACGGTTTGTCAGGTCTGTGCTACTTTAAACGATCCGTAAGATCTTTGTACTATGATGTGCGCTTGGTAAGATCTCCTGCCTTACTCTGATGTAAATGGTATGATATTCTCTATCATTCTGTACGCTTTGAAAGATCCTAGGCGCGACGCTTTGAAATATCTTCTGTACAGTACTTGACACCATTTGGGATCGTATATGCTACTTTGTACACTTGGTAAGATATTCTGTAATACTTGCTCAGACTCTGTAGTAAGTGGCAATATCTTCTGTATGACTCTGTATGCAGAAGGCTTTGAAAGTAGATCTGCACTACTCTGGATACATCGCGAGATCTTCTTTTCTAAACTTCAGGCTTTCAAAGATCTGTTGTGCCATGTTGTACGACTTGTAAGATCTCCTGTTTTACTCGGTACGCTTTGACATCTTCCTTGCTATTCTTTAGGCTTTGTGAAATGTGTTTTACTACTCCATAAGCTTTGCACGATCGTCTGTACTATTTTATTTGCGTTGAAATATCTTCTGTACTAATCTTGACATATTGTATGATTGTCTGGGTTGCTCTGTGGTAAGTCGTCATCTTCTGTACTACTATAAACGTTTTGAAATACGTCTGCACTACTCTGAACATTTCGTAAGATCGATACGATTCTGCACGCTTCGTAAGATCTTCTGTACTGCTCTGTCCGCTTTGTAAAATATTCAGTAAAGCCCAACACACACTACGAACATGTTGTTGTATTAGAACAAAAACACTGTTCAGAACATGTTTTGTCTGCAGTGTCAGGTGCCCAGAAACAGAAAACATCTGTTCCGAACAAATGTTCGTGAGATCAAAATTGTTTGATACTGCGAACATGTTTTGCCCTGAAACAAGTTTTTGTCTTCAGTGTGTGGTGATCGCGAACATGTGTCCGAACGTTTACCAACAGTTATCCAATCAACTGGCAGCTGTCGGTTATGTGACGAAGTCGCGCTTACATGACACAACAAAATAGCCTCGCTGCTTGATTGCTCTTGACTGGCGGTCAAGAGAAAACGTTCGCAGTGTGAGGTTACCACGAACAAAAACACGAACAAATTGTTTGTTATAATACAACAAAATGTTTGTTGTGTGAGTTGGGCTTTACAGTCTGCAGCACTTTTCGCAATATCATTGGCACTATTCTGCACGCTTCGTAAGATCTTGTGGACTACTCCGCACGCTTTGAAAGATCTTGTGTACCACTCTACCCGCTTCGTAAGATCTTCTGTACTATATTCCATACGCTGTGTAAGATATTCTGTACTACTTCGAACGCTTCATAAGATATTATGTACTACTCTGAACGTTTCGTTAGATCTTCTATATTTCTCCGAACGCCGCACAATATCCTCTGTACACTATACACGCTTTGAAAGATCTTCTGTACTATTTTACACGCTTCCGAAAATCTACTGTAGTCCTCTGCACTATTTAAACATTGCGTAAGATCTTTGTATTATGTACGCTTCGTAAAGTCTCCTGATCTGCTCTGGACGCCTTGCAAGAATTTCTGTATTACTAAGTAAGCTTTGAAACATTTTCTGTACTACCGGTTCTCCTGCACCCTTACGCAATAACACATTCAACAACACATATATTTGGAATTGTCATGCGGTGTTAATGCTTAGCAAACCGCTGACGAGATAGCCTGACCATACAACTGACCTCTATTTAAACCAGAAACCCCCGCCAATGTTATAACAGCTCACAGGACGCCCACCTGTTATAACATTTCACACCTCCACATGTGATTCTTGCTCCCCCAGGAGAAAGTAATTTCGTGCTATTTCCTCCTGTCAAGCGCAAGAAATTATATTACTCTACACGCTTCATAATACCTTCTGCACTAGTTTAAATGCGTCGTAAGATCTGTTGTGCTAATCCGTATACTTCGTAAGGTCTTCTCGAAATCTTTATACTACTCCACACGCGTTGTACGACCTTCTGCACTAGGCTGGATAATTTGTAAGATCTTCCTTATTATAATCTGCACGCTTCGTAATATATGCTATACTAGTCTGTGTCCTTTGTAATGTTCTTTTTCTGCGCTATTCTAGACACTTTGTAAAATCTATACGCTTCTACTATTACTGTGTACACCTCACAAGATCATTTGTAATATACTCTGTAAACTTTGTAAGATCTTCTGTACTATCCGGTACGCTTTGGAAGATCTTTACTATTCAGTAAATTTCATAAGATCGTCTGTACTACTTCCGGCTATGAAAGACCTTCAGTACGCTTTGTAACATCTTCCGTACTTCTCTGTGCTACTCCATGCGCTGCATACATAATATATCTACCAATCCGTACGCTATGAAAGATTTTCCGTACTATACTGTTCATTTCAAAAGATCTGTACTATGCTGAACACTTTGTAAGAACGTCTGTGCCACTCCTTCATCTTCATTTTATCCAGCCAATTTCTACGTTCCCACTTCGAATCTGCCTTGATTTATCTGGACCCCTTCAATGTTCAAATAACTTATAAATAGACACGAGACGTCACAGACCTCGAAAACATTTGTGAAATTCGAAATGGGTCGCACAAGAGCGTTATTGATTGGCTGACCTAAATTGTGGGCACCTTATTAGGAGGAAAGACGCGGCTAATAGAGGATTATGTCACTCTACGTGACTTCACTGACCTTCACTCGCAATCGATGTGTACGTTCTGATTGGTTCTTCTGCCGTTAGAAGGTGAAATTTACACCTCGGATTTTGAACACTGAAGGGGTCAGATAAATCAAGGCAGGTTCGAAGTGGGAACGTAGAAATTGACTGGATAAAATGAAGATGCACTCCTTATGCTTTGAAAGATCTTTTTACACCACACACTTCGTAAAATCTTCTGTAGGCCTACTATTTGGTGTGAATTGTAAGATATTCTGTAGTACTGCAGACGTTTTTCATGATCTTCTGCACTAAATCAATTGCTTTTAAAGGCCTTCTGTACCTCTATGTACACTTTGTAAGATCTTCTGCACGACTCTGCATGCTTTGAGATATCTTCTACACCAGTCCGTATCATTTGAAATATCTGCATTACTCTGGGCATCTTGTAAGATCCGTATCAATCTGGTTCTCAAGAGCTTCTGTACTACTCTGTGCGCATTGTAAGTTTTTCATACTACTCGGCACGCTTCGCAAGATCTTCTATGGATCTTCTGCACTGGTTTCGAATTACTTGGGCGAATGGGCGCTGGCCATATAGATTATGCCGTGCAACCCGTTTCCCCACACCACCCTATACATGTTACTTTGCACGAATAACGCATAGCCACTGTTAATAAATTAGTTCACGTGATATATCTCCTGTTTGCCATCAGTTCACCAAATATTCTTATATTGCCCAGTCTGTATTACTGCCATAGACATTAATATCTCCCTTTCTTTTAGCTATCCACCCAACATGATATAATGCAATCTGTAACAAAGTCATATGTACACCTATAATTTTGCCCAGTGTTTTCTCTTATTTTCCATCAACAAAATAGAGAGAGAGAGAGAGAGAGAGCGGGATGATCAAGGTTTGGCGTCACGTTCAGCAATATATCAGCTATGGTATATAGCGACGATAAACAATATTCCAACAAAAGCATTCCAACAAAAACAAGTTAATAACCCAGGAATCCAGAAGTAATCAATACAACACACCAAAAACATGTACATACATTAAAGTTTATACAACCAATCAATTTCTCTTAAATAACCTGAAATACAGTATTCTTTTAACCGTCTAAAAAGATCTTCTAAAGTAGCTGCTTGATAAAAATAAATCTCTTACAATCTTAAAATCTATACAGTCGATCAGAATGTGTTTCACTGTCAGATCTTCGTGGCATGGAATACTCCTCGTGGTTGTTTCTTTTTTTTAGTAGATGTTCGTGAGTTAATCGTGTATGGCCGATTATACATCGTCTGATTATGGCTTGATCGAAACGTTTCCGGCTGCGGGAATGAATATATGCTACAGTTTTTTTTTTAGCTAATGAAGTTTATTATCTACAGCAAAGATTGAAAGAGCTTTCTCACATAAGCACAGATATAGGGTCTGAAATCGCTATATAGGATTCCAACATGATAAACCGCATTATCTAGGGCTGCCTCAGCCATTTTATCAGCTTCAGTATTTACTTTGATGCCAACGTGACTGGGGAACCAGCAAAGCACAACTCAATCTGCTGATGAAAATGGTGGGATGAGTTGAAGTTCTACTCTTAATCGCTTGAAGGCATGACAGTGAATCTGAGACTACGACATATTTCCCTCCTATACCCAATATCTTCTAAAGCTGACAATAGATCTTTGGCTTCTGCAGTGAAACGAGAACTCTTACCTGGAAGTCGACAGGTTTTAGGTTTTGAACTAAAGATAATAGTACACGTTACTCTCTCACCATCTTTGGAACGGTCTGTATAAATAGCTTGATGTGATCTGTGTTTTCTTCTCAGTAGACAAAATTCTTGTGTATACACGAGCTGGCTCGTCTGCCTTTTTTAATATTTCGTCATTGTACTATCTACCTCTGGTCTGGCTAGCTGCCATGGCGAAACTGGTAAGAACTTGTTAGGTAAAATTTGACTAAGCTTAATAACAGCTGCTACAATGTGTGGTTTCATACCAATTCCAGGAGGAGGAATAATAGAGGGTTTCTCTAAATACACATTCTTCGAAGTTCTGAAAGAGATTCATCTACATATAAACTTTCTTTAGGTGATGTTCTGAACGCTCCGAGGCAAAATCTTAGCCCTTGATGGGGAGTAGGATCTAGCTTTGTCAAGTTTGACTTGCTTGCACCGTTGTAAACAATAGAGCCATAATCACGCTTAGAACGAACATGTGATCGATATAAATGGAGAAGCGTCTGCTGATCTCCCTACTTATAGCTGGCAACTAACCTTCAACAAATCAAGAGCTTTGTACACTTAGCTACAAGCAATTTATATGCGATAAGAACATTAATCGGTGATCAAACATTATTCCTAAGAATTTGACTTCTTTTACCACCTTGATATCAGTTTCATCTAATGTAAGTACTGAATCTTTGTGCTAGAAATATCTTTCCCTCCGTTGTGCCTATTAGCCCAAGATAATATAATCCAATGTCATATAGACACCAGTAAATTCGCCCATCTTTTCCCCATATCTTCCTCGGTCAAATAACCCTCAGTGTGCTTCCCCACTTTGTAAAATCTCCGGTAAGACACATACTCTGCACGCTTCGCAATATCTACGCTTTGTAAGGTATTCAGAACTAACATGTACACTTTGAAGGATCTACTTTACTAATATGTACACTTTGTAAGACCTTCTGTACTAATCTACACGCTTAGTAAGGTTTTTTGTACTATTCCGAATGCTTCGTAGGATCTTCTGTACTATTCCGAACGCTTCGTAATATCTTCTGTACTGCACCATACGCTTTGAAATATCTATCATATTCCATGCGCTTTGTAAGATATTCTGTATTACTGTATATCTGCACACTTTGATGGATCGGTACCCTGCAAGCTTTGTAAGATCTTCTGTGCTACTTTGTACGCTTTGATAGATCAGTACTCTCCACGCTTTGTAAGATCTTCTGTGCTACTTTGTATGCTTCGATAGATCAGTACTCTCTACGCTTTGTAAGATCTTCTGTGCTAGTTTGTTCGCTTTGATAGATCAGTGCTCTGCACGCTTTGTAAGATCTTCTGTGCTACTTTGTACGCTTTGATAGATCAGTACTCTGCACGATTTGTAAGATCTTCTGTGCTTCTTTGTACGCTTTGATAGATCAGTACTCTGCACGCTTTGTAAGATCTTCTGTGCTACTTTGTACGCTTTGATAGATCTGTTTTAATTCATACCCGTTAGCAGAATTTATGTTTTGTGTTCTACTTCCGTACCGTTGTGGAGGCTAAGAATGTCCAATGTCCGAGTGTCCGGCTCCTATCTTCTAACTAATCTAAGACACTTTTCTCCACATTGGGGACAAGTGTCCATCCTTGGATGCAATAGAGAGGGATATGAAAAGGGACACTAATCACCAGGACATTGTTATCCACCACACCGGTACTACTATGTACGCCCTGTAAGATCTTCTGTATTACACGCTTGCTCAGTTTTTCTGTACTACTGAGTACGTTCCTTAAATTCAAGGTTATATCCCCCCCCCCCCCCCCCCCAACACATATCGGTAATTATCGCAAGGCTCTAATGACCGTGTGGGAACTAAACATCTTGAACTGTTTGCATGAATAGCTACAATCAACCGTGCTTAAACGATATATTGTGCTTTAGGAACACTTAGCAATTCCACCTGACTGCATACAGGTACAAATCTGCCATTTCTGAATGGATTAAATCTACAGGTATATGAGTTTAGATGCAGCTACTTTCCAACCCTTGGATTCCTTTAGAGTTAAGTAAAAATCAAGCCCTGGATAAAACGCCGGGCATGTATTAATTTCATGGCTAGGTTTTACAATAACACTTATATGCCCTAACAGCCAGGGTGTTTGAGTGTTGGAAATAAAATATTTATCATCATTGACAACCAACACCTAAAGTTATCCCCCTTGGTTCACGGAAACGGGTTGTTCAAAATTTTGTTATCATTACTAACCTACTTTATTCTCACAGATGTTCGTTGATGACTGGTCACGTCTCGGTCTGTGAACCGGGAAGTGGCGTGCTTTTTCTCGGAATTGCTTTTTATATTCACTATGTAGAGAGACTAGTCTATAATATGATATGAAATATATATATATTCTTTTATGCTTCTTTCAACTACATATTATTGGTATATCCCCTTGTGTAATTCATGTATCTGTAAGTGTTGTATACGGCCTCTATGTGGGCGTTTTATACAATAAATTGAATTGAATTGAATGTTAAGTCAGAGTGACACTCTATTGTGTCTGGGACGTGATGGCTATAGACAGCCGGTACACTAAACGTCCAGTTACTGGTGCCTTATTTCCATTTCTCGCCCCTTATCATAAGTAATGAATTAATATATTTGTATTCTCTCGAAAGTTTCTTTTGTGCTGTTATTTCCACATGGTTCTTTTCACTCGTTCCCAGTTTCAGTGCTTGCATAATTCAACCCTTTATTTTAGGGGAAATGCCTTTCATGTGAATCAAACTAACATTTGAGTAATGACACACAATTATCCTGGACAATAACAATGGAGCTGAATTTAAAGTTTTAAGTTTTGGCGTATAACTCAGAATGAAAGAATAATATAATTTAAAATATGTACATATCCATAATCGGTATTCTCCATTTATTACTACAACCCCTCATGGGCGATTATAAGCTTGCTGTTCAACCCATTTCACTCCCATGTTAATGTTAGTTAGACATTTTCAATTGTGTCTTGTTAATTCCCTCCCCCCCGCTCAGGTTTCGAGATCGACAACTTGGTTGACTGAACCTTGATTGCTGCTGTAATATAGTTTCCACGCAGTTAAGCATAGAATTATGTATACTATTTAATATATCACTATTTCAGCTACAATATTGATGTTGTACTCGGATGCTGCTGCTATGAGCGCCATGCCATGCACAGAAAAGCGCATTTGTCTGTCAACAAATTGTTGACGCGTTTACAAATAAAAGTGGTCCAATAAGTATCTGACCTAAACCTCTGAAAATGCTCCAGAGAATCTGGAGCTCAATTTTTTCCGAGGGGAGGTCCGGACCCCCTAGCGTGGTGCGCCCTCTCAGGTCAAATCTTCTTCCTACGCCATTCAGTCAATTCTTCGGTGTGATTTCAAAGGTTGAGATATTGTACGAATCGTACGAACTTATTCAATATTCACTCGAGCTTAGCTTTTAGAACAGTCCCCTTTAACAAGAATGATAGGCTGTTTTCTATATTGAAATATGATCGCGAAACACTACACCCGGCTGATATGTATGGCATTTTCTACTTGTAATTACAACACGAGCTGCATATATATATACCACGCCCCCTTCCAAATGAAACTGCCTCACATATTCAATTATATTATAACGTTGATATCCGAGAGAATGGTTTACGCCAATTCTGATCAGCACATTATAACTTATTTGCAATCTAATTGAAATTGAATCCTATCTGCTCCCTAATTTTGATCAATCGTTCATACACTGAGAAAAAAAAGAGAATTCTTAACATCTTAGGGAATATTCCTCGTCTATAGCGACACCGGTATTCATTCCATAGTAGGTTATGAAATCCGAATATTCCTTAGCATGGTATGAATTCCATAGCATGTTATGGAATATTCATTAGCATGCGATGGAATATTCCGCTGGTGCTGTAGTCGGGGGGATATTCCATAACAATTTTTTTTTCGGTGTAGCGAAATTTACGATTGGGGAGCACTGATAGTATATTAATTTATTAAGATTCAACTTACTTATTTTTAACGAAATGTTAAAGCAGTTCCTAGAATGTGTGTTGAGTATTGCGCGACCCGTCAAGAGAGGTACATGTAAAGTCCATAATGACACACTTCAACCTATTCACCAGAATGTCGCTAACATATTCACCAGAATGTCGGTAACATATTCAGATTGTCTATACAATTTTCAGAATGTCGGTACCATATTCACTAGAATGTCGGTAACATATTCACCAGAATGTCGGTAACATATTCATCAGATTGCCTATAAAATAGTCACCAGATCGATGACACAGTCACCAGAATGTCGATAAGATATTCACCAGACTGTCGATAACATATTCACCAGAATGTCAGTAACATATTCACCAGAATGTCGGTTGCATATTTACCAGAATATCGGTAACATATTAACCAGACTGTCCTAGTTGTTTATTAGTGATACTATCATGGAAATATTCGTTGTGGTTGTTATATATGGTACCATAGATTGTGGAAACTGTTATTACATGATAGCGTCTATCAAAAGCGAAGTTTGCTGATATGAAATAACAGTTCTGGGAAATGACAGTATACATCGTATCTGTGACGATTAAAGTGTCTCTGGTCATTTTGGGATAAGCTTGTGTGATTAATGTATAATCAGCTGAGCAAATATTTTCTGTATTTTACCTGCCATCTATGATATGTTTTTAATTATAAAAAAAGTCATGAAAAGAAATTATAATCCATAAAGCTGTAATATTAGGTCAAGTCATTACTACAGCTCACAGGGTTTGTAACATGACTCGCTTAATCTGTCCAATTTCCGACAGGGAAAAATCTCAGCGAAGGATCTGGACTCGTTAGAGCAAACAATATAATGGTAGCAAATCCCGGTATCCTGCATCTGTCTATGCATAACGTCGTATTTGTCGCATGCAGATAGCCTTCCGGTTACAGAATAATCGGGATTATATTTGTCAGGTATAATGAGTATTGATAATGCTGATTGGGATACGAGATATAACATAATGCTGATTGGGAATTGAGATGCATCACAAAGGAAGCGATTGGACCGCTTTTCTCTTCCAGGAAACTGGCCTAGTTTATGTTCCTACGAAGTATGGTACCCTCTGCAAATTATCCGGTAGTGAGTCAGTGAGTCCATCCAAAATAAGTAGAACCGTTGACATTAGAACCTTGATTTTTGGCCTGAACGTGCATTAGGGCATTGTTACCAGCAAGTTCTGAGCTGACCGAATTCTGAAGAAAATTTGATATATAATTATTTTTTATTATTTATTGATGGCTTAGCGAGTGCACTGTCATGCCCATCGGGAACCCTTGGTTGTATGTTTCACTGACTTTTGAAGGTTCCCTGATACGGCATATCATGTTGGACACACCCGTTCCCGTAAAATCACCGAAGTTAAGCGACTTTGAATCCGGTCAAGACTTGAATAGGTGACCTCGTGCTGTACTGCTGGGCTGATCAGTGTCCAGGGTAATAGTAACTGAGGGAGATAATAGTTGCTACGCTAACGACTCACCGGCGGTGACATCTGCGAGAAGTTAATAGTACCCACTGTCAATTAGAGACTGCTGAATGAATTCTTTCACGGTAGCACATAGGGCCCCCAAGTCATCTCTCGAGTACACACTTCGTAGGTCCTGTGCATTATTCTTTTAATTTGGTGCTAATGCTATTATATGAATTAGGTCTTTGGATTATGAACGTGGAAATTCTTTAATGGACGACGGCTGAATATTGAATGACGGACTAGACGCTTGTATTGTAAATCATGCCGCCCATGTGACCCTTGCAACACATGGCCCCGTGGATGGGCGTGGCTGATGTTTCCACTGTAGGGTGAATAACAGAGAATAACCTAGCCCTTCAGCCGATGGGACCCATGCAGTCTCTCGACATGCATTGATCGGAAACTGTCGGCTTGCCAAATCGTCATCTGGTACTGTTCCCATACGATGGAGTGCCCAATCAGACCAAACCGAAACAAATCAAACTGGTAGTTGATACCAATCGGATCTGAGCGTCGATCATGCGATCGATGACCGAATGTATTTGTTGATGCAACCTCAAAACATGGTTATCTGCACTTCTGCCAGTCGCTCGACCCTTCCCTCAGTCAATTATACAGGCAACTTGTAACCATCTGTGTCATCTATATGCGGTAAGACTGATCCTGGGATCGTGTGTATCCATTTTCAGCCTACTTTCGGCATCTATAACGGGGATTCCCCCAGAAACAACCTCACATGCTGTCGTCAGCCAATCAGGAAAACTCTACCGACGTAATCCCAACGTATCCAGCCATTTTCGAGTCACGTGCTGTTCTTCTTTAAAATTACAGACCCACAACACCTCTTGGATGATACGGAAGTTATTCATATCTGTATCTATAAGCCCAGCCAATATATGTTTCAGAAGTGGCATGAAAAACTTGTAATATATCAGATTTCTCGAGTCTGTTCTTCGACGGATGAAGACCGAAAAGTATACGGTAAAGTATCGGATATCGCTCCGCGATAATGGTGACACACGATTTGCAACCCATCTTATGGACAAGGCGAAAAAAACAACCTGTAACCATCTGGGTAATCTATACGCGGTAAGACTGACCCTGGGGTCGTGTGTATCCATTTTCAGCCTACTTTCGGCAACTGCAAGAGGGATTTTCCAGAAATCAATACCACTTGACTTCGCCAGTCAATCAGCTAAAGTCTACCGACGTAACCCCAACCAGTCTAGCCCCAGAACTCACTTTAGCTGCGAAAACTGACCTCTGGCCTAGTGGATTTCTGGGAGCGGAAACGGAAACGTCTCGGCACCTGTTTGTTTACTTTCTTATTTATTCTACTTTTATGTGTTTTGTACTCTGTCCCAAATTTGATGCTCAGTATAATAAAGAATCTTATCTTATCATGCGCACAATTAATTTTCGGCAGAACCAATCTCGCATTCGTCTATTTCCGTATTGGCGGGAATCAACCTGTAACCATCTCGGTCATCTATACGCGGTAAGGCTGACCCTGGGACCGTGTGTATCCATTCGCAGCCTACTTTCAGCAACTGCAAGAGGGAATTTCCTGAAATCAATACCATGTGACTTCGTCAGCCAATCAGCTAAAGTCTACCGACGTAACCCCAACTTAACGCGCCATTTTCGAGTCATGTGCTGCCCTACTTGTTCAAAATTACAGATCTACAACGCCTCTTGGGTGATGCGAAAGTTATTCATACCTATATCTTTTGTAAGCCCAGGCAATATCTGTTTCCGAAGTGGTATGAACACCTGTAATTTATCAGATTTCTCCAGTCTGTTCTCCGCCGGATGAAGGCCGAACAGAATCCGGTAAAGTACCGGATATCGCTCCGCGATAATGGAGACACACGATTCGCAAGCCACCTTATGGATGACGAAGTGTACGCAAATAAGCGGGAATTAGCCCAGTTGCTGAGTTCTGGGGATAGATTGTTATTATTCAACTAAACATAAAAATAGTTTTGTATAATTTGAATGAATTATGTTCGTTTGGTTAAAATTAACTGAATTTCACAATAAAATGCGCCCGGATCTCTCGATTATCAAAGGTTATCTCGATTATCAAGTTCGTAGCCGGCTCACTGCGTGATCGTCATACGCTCCCCACCGATGAGGATTTGTGCGTTCTATGTGAGAGGCTCGTTCCGCCAATACGGAAATAGCCGAACGTGAGATTGAACCACAACGTAACCCGCCATTTTCGAGTCATGTGATGTCCTACTTGTTCAAAAGTACAGATCTACCACATTTCTTGGATGATACGAAAGTTATTCATACCTATATATTTTGTAAGCCCAGGCAATATCTGTTTCTGAAGTGGTATGAAAACCTATAATTTATCAGATTTCTCGAGTTTGTTCTCCGCCGGATGAAGGCCGAACAGAATACGGTAAAGTACCGGATATCGCTCCACGATAATGGCGACACACGATTCTCAAGCCATCTTATAGATTGCGAAGTGTACGCAAATGGGCGAAAAAACTCCCTGGCAATCTCCGTACACTGGGCCTTCATCAAGCCATGTAGCCTTTGACGGATTCCGAAACTGCTCTGTATCGCAACAACTTGAATTAACCAGAATTAATCAACTGCAGCACACCTGGGGGATTTGGCAGACAAAAAACACAATCGGTGACTACGGCTAATGAAATAACTGTTCATCTCTTTACAACAACAACAGCAACAATATTAGGCCTACATCAAGGCTAACGGTCGTTTGTTTTAAAACAAATCAGCCATGCTTGTTTCGTCGGAATCAAATGGTCCCACACATACGCAAAATTATATATTCTTGTATTTAATATGTGGATAAGGACTGTTTTTGGCTTGTAAAATTCAGGTTTTGTGAAATGATATTTTGGTACATGGCTAAATGTAAATTGACTGAGGGCAGGGTCGATCGACTGACAGAAGGAGAGATAACCCTGTTTGGAGGTTGGTGTTGATGAAGAAGTATGATCGAATGTCGGTTAAACGCCAGCCAACGCCACTGAACTGTCTTCTTCACAACGTCAAAGTTTATTTTTGAACCAAAGGCGAAACCTTGAACATCTTGCATAGCAGACCGCGTTCCGTCCACTCTTTTGGGGAAAGGTTTTCGTTTTTGGGTCTTCGGTCTTCGGTCTTCGTTTTATAAACACCCCCACTTGGAGTAGTCATTTCAGTCACTTGATTCTCTTGACCTAGAAAAACAGCGCTGATGGGAAAATACGTTAGGATTTGACTTTCTGTGCTAAACTATTCGCTGATATCGAATGTAAAATATTTAAACCAAGCATGCTTAACAATAAAATATTGATTGATAGATGAGTGAAATTTTATAGAAATCCGTGCGTCATTTCATTCAATTCGAGTCCTTCAGTGGGAAGGTGAGCTCGACTCTTTCATCGCGGACCGCCTTCATGCAAAGTTCAGTGTTTTCTACATTTGCCTGGCTTGTGGGATGTTCGATTGTAGATGTATGGGTATATTTTTTCTTCAATTAAATTTTGTTTTAAACAAACTTTCCTTTATATTTATTAATGTTCGTGGTTGTCAAAAATTTCCGTGTTCATCTGCCACCGGGTATCCCGTAATTAAGCTATGGTGTTTTCGAATCGTTCGCCATGGTCGCGGTAAACAAGTGATCTGATTGACCATTGTATGCGGGATGTAGCTGTGTTTTCAAGTGTACAAGGGTATCTAAGATAGATATATCCCCTGGTTTTAGTGAGGATGCTGAACTAAGTCTACATCAATCTGAGCGAATGGACCTGTCAGTTGTCTCAAGTGGCTGTTTCCGAACTATTTCCAGACGTTGACATCAGTGACCGGCGACCAATAGAGCAGTATTTCCTATTCTGTCGGCGTCTAACTGGCTAATCTGAGTATCAAATCGTAAAACGTTCCTGCAAAGAGTGTGGCAAGGAAGATAAGAGCTGGAACCGTAAACACAGGCTGAAAAGGCTACTTTTGTGGATAAGCGATGGTCCGATTATTGCATGGAATATTCAATGAGGCATGAGGACAATTCCGGCAGAGTTCAGGTACCGTACGGTACAACAGGGAGAGTAGATTTTACAAGGAATTCTCAACATAGCCCAAACCTGACTGCTTCAACCCAAACTAATTCATTGTTTCAGTATATGTATATCTGTTTTGGCATAATATCGGAATACCTTTATTGTTGAAAGTGTGCAGATATAAAGACTGTGATTTTCCTTCACAAACGTGACCGCAATAAGGGGTTGTTTTCTCGGTTATTACATCACACCTGTACAATCTTGGTGGTTGACAGACGACAGGTATAGGCCTATTGACAGACGACAGGTATAGGCCTATTTGTCCTCAAATATATTCACAAGAAGTTTTCTTTCCCATTTTGTAAGTTGTAACGCGTAATACTTGTTGAGTTATTTATACATGGGTTAATTTGAATAACCATTGCACGGTAAGCTGTCTGTTGACCGACCTTGGCCTTGAATGACATATTTACGTTATTGGCACGTTATAATCTATAATCGGGGCCAGCCAATAACATTAATCACAACTGATCAGCAGTTGAAATATGCAATAGATTTCCTTCAGTATTGTATCTGGTCCTCTTCTACTTATGTAACCATGCGCAAATATGTTATCACAAGAAGCATAATATGCTTACGTGAATAAAGCTGATTCTGATTCTGATTCTTATCGTGTGGAGAGATTATGAATGTTGTCAGTCCTCACAAAGTAATTATGACACTCTTATATAAATGTCAATCGAAAAGTGAAACATTTAACAGCGAGCGGCGGTACTTCCTGGTCAATCATTGAAAACCTGGACGTTTTTATTCTAACGATCTTATCCAGTAAACTTCCATAAACAGATGTTATTGAGTCCAACTATAACGAATGTAGAGCACATCTATTGTACAAACATTTTTGAGCTACAAACTTGGACATAAATATATTTTATTGTCCCTCCTAAAAGTTCATATCAAGCACAGAAAAATGAAAGGTGTTAATTGCACCCGATATTCATGTTTGATGTGTGTTTACCATCACCGTGGTGTTCATGACCATCGATTGATTCTAAGGTAATACAAGTATCACAATACTGCGATACACAATAATGTTTACAGATTTCCTGTAGACCATAAATGCCACTGTGAAGCATTTGTACTATTCAAACAGAATTATGGAGGGGCCTAATGACCACCTTTGTGAAGGTACTGTGGGGATACTCATTCTAGGACAATGCAATTATGTCCTATGTCCATGGCTCATCAGCTGAAATTACACCATCGAGGAATGTTTACAATGTTTAGCAAAAATTACACCATCCACGTATATGTATCACATCTAGATCACATTACACCAATCACATTTTATCAAGCAGCTACTTTAGAAGATCTTTTTAGTCGGATGAAAGAAGACTGTATTTTAGGTTATTTGAGAGAAATCGGGTTGTTGCTTAAGTTTTAATGTATGTACATGTTTTTGGTGTGTTGTGTTGATTACTTCTGAATTGCTGGGTTGACGACTTGTTTTTGTTGAAATACTCAGAATTTTGTTTGATTGTCGCTTTATAGCTGAAATATTGTTGGACCTTAATTCTCTCTCTCTCTCTCTCTCTCTCTCTCTCTCTCAGGGTCTACACCGTTCAGGAATGCTTATTCACACCTGGTTGGAATTACACCGTCCAGAAATATTTATTCGCACCTGACTGAAATTACACCACCCAAGAATGTCTATTCACACCTGGCGGACGTTACACATTTAAGAGATATTTTCCAAACTTGGTTGGAATTACATCGTCCAGGAATATGTTTCATACTTGCCTGGAAATACACCGTACAGGAATGTTTATTCACACTTGGCTGACATCACACCGTCAAGGAGTATTTATCACGTGTGGCTGGTATTACACCGCCCAGGAATATTTATTCAGATCTGACGTTACACCGCGCGGGAATATATTTCACACCTGGTTGATCTTACACTATCCAGGAATATTTTTCACACCTGACTAGAAATACACCGTCCAGGAATATTGTTCACACATGGCCGGTATTACCCCATCCAGGACTATTTATTCACACCTAGCGGACATTACATATTCCAGAGATTTTTTTAAAACTTAGCTGGCATTACATCGTCCAGAAGTGTTTATTCACACCGGGCTGATAATACACGGTACAGGAATATTTTGCACACCTGTCTGGAATTACTCCGCACACCTGTCTGGAATTACACCTGGCTGACATTACGCTGCCCATTCATATTTACCCACACATTCTGACTGAAATGACACCAACATCCTTTGGTTGGAATTTCATCATCCTGCGCATTCACACCTTCTGATTCGAGTTACATCATCCAAGGATGTTTTATTCACACATTTTTGGTCCAATTACAGCATCCATGGATATATATTTACACCTCTCTGGCTTTTGAAAATTATCAGGATGTCAAAGGAACGATTTCGAAATTGGGAAAATATTGTCAGGAAATTAGAAAATTAGTCGGGACTTCAAGAAAGCGAGAAAGCGAGAAAAAAGTTAGTATTTCAAAAAAATTGAGCCTGAATATACAAAACAAAGTAAAATGGATTTCGAAATTAGACAAATATTAGATCAGAATTTCGAAAAGGCGAAAAATATTCAAGTCAGACTTCCAAGATGGTGAAAAATATATAAAACGTACAGCCTGATTACCAAGTCAGCTGGAATGGGAAAAACTTCAAATCTGGATTTCAAGACAAAAGATATTTCGAAATTGCAAAAATATTAAGTAAGAAAATACCATCATTCCCCAAAAATGCAGAATACCATGTTCGCATTTCGGAATTGATAAAATATTAAGTTAGGATTTCAGAAAAGTTGAAAATATCAAGACGGGATTTTTAAAGTAATTATTTGTCATGAGCATGAGTAAGCTGCTATAACCTTTCAACGCCTTGACTCCTTATACACACAGTCCTTAATATTATTGGACGGTTGGAGAAATATGAAGAAAAGATTTCAAAATTACAACATAATATCAAGGCAGTGTGTCAAATTGTAAAATGTTATTTCAGGATTTCGGAAATAGAAAAATTATTAATTGAAAAAAGAACACATCCAACAAATCTAATATATTTTGACCGCAGTATTGTTTAAGCAAAGCAATTTTCGTATCAATGAGATAATCTAAGAAATAGCATGGCTTTTTGAGGGATGTCGTAAGATATGATCAATAATAAAATTTCTAAGCAAGGATTTCCTCAGTCTACATACTCCATCAACGTCAAAATATTTATTAGTATCGCTAAAAATGGTTATATAGGTCATTCTCATTTCCAATCCTAAAATCCGTTGTCTTGCGACAGATGGGTCTTCGGGTATTCGGTCATGCAGTGAACTAGACATAATTAGATACACAAATAATGGTATATATTTTCTTTTCTAAGATACATACGATTCTGACTTTTATGCATCTCATTAAATTCTGCTCCAGTTTATTGGATATCACTTTCATCACTTAGTTACCAATAGTTTCGAAAATATAGTTACAAATCGATAAGCAAGTGCTTTATCTCAGGAACTTAAATGGTTAGTGATTTGTTTTGTGAATAAGTTTAGCATAGACCGTTGTTACTGAATATTCAGTAATAAGGATTTTATGACCTGCAAAAAAATCGAAATAAAGCCGTATAGTAACTAATTACTATCGTAACCATATTTCTAGGAATAATTGGAAGTTTTCGAAAAACAATGCATTATATGCTATAAATAATCACTTCGCTCATTATCACAATTTCACTTGGAGACATCACAAAAATCTGATTTACATCAATTCCTTAAATATCAAATTTATACTTCAAACTCCAATATCTCAGCAGGAAACGGAAGTTATTTCCTTATTCCCTATTCCCGTTTCGATATTCTAAATCGCGCTATGTGAAAGTAGTAACCTACGTGAAAATCCATATATTTCGACAACCATTATGATTTTCCTAACACCAATGGGACCATGTTTTCCCCAATAAATTTTCTTCGCTGTGAATATCAATTTCACAACAATACTTCAAAATGTGTGCTATTAAGAACATTTCTAAAGTGCCGTAATAAAATCTGTGTACATTCCACAGTATTTTGCTAGCCACTTTTAGAGTGATCTAGATATCTTCCTAATACATTTATCTACCTGTCTGACCCATTTTTGGGCGTTTAAAGTGGAGATGCCATACCCTCCGAGACAGCGCAGCGCTAAATGGGTATTATCTGGGTTTGGTCAATTTACACCTACTGTGTTTGTTGCTCCCGATCACACAGAAATCCTATTTGCGCCACTTTTAGAGTGGTCTACATATCTTCCTAATACATTTATCTACCTTATTGACCTATTTTTGAGCGTTTAAAGTGGAGATGCCATACCATCCGAGACAACGCTAAATGGGTATTATCCGGGTTTGGGCAATTTACACCTGCTGTGTTTGTTGCTCCCGATCACCCAGAAATCTTATTTGCGCCACTTTTAGAGTGGTCTAGATATCTTCCTAATACATTTATCTATCTTTGTGACCCATTTTTGGACGTTTGAAGTGGAGATGCCATACCCTCTGCGGCAGCGCTAAATGGGTATTATCTGGGTATGGTCAATTTACACCTACTGTGTTTGTTGCTCCCGATCACACAGAAATCTTATTTGCGCCACTTTTAGAGTGGTCTAGATATCTTCCTAATACATTTATCTACCTGTCTGACAAATTTTTGGGCGTTTAAAGTGGAGATGCCATACCCTCCGAGACAGCGCTAAATGGGTATTATCTGGGTATGGTCAATTTACACCTACTGTGTTTGTTGCTCTCGTTCACCCAGAAATCTTATTTGCGCCACTTTTAGAGTGGTCTAGATATCTTCCTAATACATTTATCTACCTGTCTGACCCATTCTTGGGCGTTTAAAGTGGAGATGCCATACCCTCCGAGACAGCGCTAAATGAGTGTTATCTGGGTATGGTCAAATTACGCCTACTGTGTTTGTTGCCCCCGATCACCCAGAAATCTTATTTGCGCCACTTTTAGAGTGGTCTAGATATCTTTCTAATACATTTATCTATCTTTGTGACCTATTTTTGAGCGTTTAAAGTGGAGATGCCATTCCCTCCGAGACAGCGTTAAATGGGTATTATCTGGGTATGGTCAATTTACACCTACTGTGTTTGTTGCTCCCGATCACCCAGAAATCTTATTTGCGCCACTTTTAGAGTGGTCTAGATATCTTCCAAATGCATTTATCTATCTTTGTGACCCATTTTTGGGCGTTTGAAGTGGAGATGCATTACCCTCCGAGACAGCGCTAAATGGGTATTATCTGGGTATGGTCAATTTACACCTACTGTGTTTGTTGCTCCCGATCACCCAGAAATATTATTTGCGCCACTTTTAGAGTGGTCTAGATATCTTCCTAATGCATTTATCTATCTTTGTGACCCATGTTTGGGCGTTTAAAGTGGAGATGCCATACCCTCCGAGACAGCGCTAAATGGGTATTATCTGGGTATGGTCAATTTACACCTACTGTGTTTGTTGCTCCCGATCACCCAGAAATCTTATTTGCGCCACTTTTAGAGTGGTCTAGATATCTTCCTAATACATTTATCTATCTTTGTGACCCATTTTTGGACGTTTGAAGTGGAGATGCCATACCCTCTGAGACAGCGCTAAATGGGTATTATCTGGGTATGGTCAATTTACACCTACTGTGTTTGTTGCTCCCGATCACCCAGAAATCTTACTTGCGCCACTTTTAGAGTGGTCTAGATATCTTCCTAATGCATTTATCTATGTTTGTGACCCATGTTTGGGCGTTTAAAGTGGAGATGCCATACCCTCCGAGACAGCGCTAAATGGGTATTATCTGGGTATGTTCAATTTACACCTACTGTGTTTGTTGCTCCCGATCACACAGAAATCTTATTTGCGCCACTTTTAGAGTGGTCTAGATATCTTCCTAATACATTTATCTACCTGTCTGACAAATTTTTGGGCGTTTAAAGTGGAGATGCCATACCCTCCGAGACAGCGTTAAATGGGTATTATCTGGGTATGGTCAATTTACACCTACTGTGTTTGTTGCTCCCGATCACCCAGAAATCTTATTTGCGCCACTTTTAGAGTGGTCTAGATATCTTCCTAATACATTTATCTACCTGTCTGACCCATTTTTGGGCGTTTAAAGTGGAGATGCCATACACTCCGAGACAGCGCTAAATGAGTGTTATCTGGGTATGGTCAAATTACGCCTACTGTGTTTGTTGCTCCCGATCACCCAGAAATCTTATTTGCGCCACTTTTAGAGTGGTCTAGATATCTTTCTAATACATTTATATATCTTTGTGACCCATTTTTTGGCGTTTGAAGTGGAGATTCCTTACCCTCCGAGACAGCGTTAAATGGGTATTATCTGGGTATGGTCAATTTACACCTACTGTGTTTATTGCTCCCGATCACCCAGATAGACAAATGTATTAGAAAGATATCTAGACCACTCTAAAAGTGGCGCAAATAAGATTTCTGGGTGATCGGCAGCAACAAACACAGTAGGTGTAAATTGACCATACCCAGTAATACCCGTATAGCGCTGTGTCGGAGGGTATGGCCTCTCCACTTTAAACGCCCAAAAATGGGTCAGGCAGGTAGATAAATGTATTAGGAAGATATCTAGATCACTCTCAAAGTGGCGCAAATAAGATTTCTGGGTGATCGGGAGCAATAAACACAGTAGGTGTAAATTGACCAAACCCAGATACTACCCGTTTAGCGCTGTGTCGGAGGGTATGGCATCTCCACTTTAAACGCCCAAACATGGGTCACAAAGATAGATAAATGTATTAGGAAGATATCTAGATCACTCTAAAAGTGGCGCAAATAAGATCTTTGGGTGACCGGGAGCAACAAACACAGTAGGTGTAAATTGCCCAAACCCAGATAATACCCATTTAGCGCTGTCTCGGAGGGTATGGCATCTCCACTTTAAACGGCCCAAAATGGGTCACAAAGATAGATAAATGTATTAGGAAGATATCTAGACCACTCTAAAAGTGGCGCAAATAAGATTTCTGGGTGATCGGCAGCAACAAACACAGTAGGTGTAATTTGGCCATACCCAGATAATACCCATTTAGCGCTGTCTCGGAGGGTATGGCATATCCACTTTAAACGCCCAAAAATGGGTCAGGCAGGTAGATAAATGTATTAGGAAGATATCTAGATCACTCTCAAGGTGGCGCAAATAGGATTTCTGGGTGATCGGGAGCAACAAACACAGTAGGTGTAAATTGACCAGACCCAGATAATACCCATTTAGCGCTGTCACGGAGGGTATGGCATCTCCACTTCAAACGCCCAAAAATGGGTCAGACAGGTAGATAAATGTATTAGAAAGATATCTAGACCACTCTAAAAGTGGCGCAAATAGGAGTTCTGGGTGATCGGGAGCAACAAACACAGCAGGTGTAAATTGACCAAACCCAGATAATACCCATTTAGCGCTGTCTCGGAGGGTATGCCATCTCCACTTCAAACGCCCAAAAATGGGTCACAAAGATATATAAATGTATTAGGAAGATATCTAGACCACTCTAAAAGTGGCGCAAATAAGATTTCTGGGTGATCGGGAGCAACAAACACAGTAGGTGTAAATTGACCATACCCAGTAATACCCATTTAGCGCTGTGTCGGAGGGTATGGCCTCTCCACTTTAAACGCCCAAAAATGGGTCACAAAGACAGATAAAGGTATTAGGAAGATATCTAGACCACTCTAAAAGTGGCGCAAATAAGATTTCTGGGTGATCGGGAGCAATAAACACAGTAGATGTAAATTGACCAAACCCAGATAATACCCATTTATCGCTGTCTCGGAGGGCATGGCATCTCCACTTTAAACGCCCAAAAATGGGTCACAAAGATAGATAAATGTATTAGGAAGATATCTAGATCACTCTAAAAGTGGCGCAAATAAGATCTCTGGGTGACCGGGAGCAACAAACACAGTAGGTGTAAATTGCCCAAACCCAGATAATACCCATTTAGCGCTGTCTCGGAGGGTATGGCATCTCCACTTTAAACGCCCCAAAATGGGTCACAAAGATAGATAAATGTATTAGGAAGATATCTAGACCACTCTAAAAGTGGCGAAAATAAGATTTCTGGGTGAGCGGGAGCAACAAACACAGTAGGTGTAATTTGACCATACCCAGATAATACCCATTTAGCGCTGTCTCGGAGGGTATGGCATCTCCACTTTAAACGCCCAAAAATGGTTCACAAAGATAGATAAATGTATTAGAAAGATATCTAGACCACTCTAAAAGTGGCGCAAATAAGATTTCTGGGTGATCGGGAGCAACAAACACAGTAGGTGTAAATTGACCATACCCAGATAATACCCATTTAGCGCTGTCTCGGAGGGTATGGCATCTCCACTTTGAACGCCCAAAAATGGGTCAGACAGGTAGATAAATGTATTATGAAGATATCTAGACCAGTCTAAAAGTGGGGCAAATAGGATTTCTGGGTGATCGGGAGCAACAAACACAGTAGGTGTAATTTGACCATACCCAGATAATACCCATTTAGCGCTGTCTCGGAGGGTATGGCATCTCCACTTCAAACGCCCAAAAATGGGTCAGACAGGTAGATAAATGTATTAGAAAGATATCTAGACCACTCTAAAAGTGGCAAGTAGGAGTTCTGGTGATCGTATAAATAAACACAGTAGGTGAAAATTGACCAAACCCAGATAATACCCATTTAGCGCTGTCTCGGAGGGTATGGCATCTCCACTTCTAACGCCCAAAATGGGTCACAGAGATAGAGAAATGTATTAGGAAGATATTTAGACCACCGTCAAAGTGGCGCAAATAAGATTTCTGTGTGATCGTGAGTAACAAACACAGCAGGTAAATTATTCATGACTAGTGACACCCATTTAGCGCTGTGTCGGAGGGTATGGCCTCTCCACTTTAAACGCCCAAAATGGGGTCAAATAAAAGACAGATAAATAAAATAGGAAGATATCTAGATCACCTTGTAAAAGTATGAATAAGATTTGAAGGATTCAGATAACAAACAGAGTAGGTGTAAATTGCTCAAACCCAGATAATATCCATTTAGCGCTGTATCGGAGGGTATGGCATCTCCACTTTTAACGTCCAAAAATGGCTCACAAAGATAGATAAATGTATTAGGAAGATATCTAGATCACTCTAAAAGTGGCGCAACTAAGATCTCTGGGTGATCGGGAGCAACAAACACAGTAGGTGTAAATTGCCCAAACCCAGATAATACCCATTTAGCGCTGTCTCGGAGGGTATGGCATCTCCACTTTAAACGCCCAAAAATAGGGCACAAAGATAGATAAATGTATTAGAAAGATATCTAGACCGCTCTAAAAGTGGCGCAAATAAGATTTCTGGGTGATCGGGAGCAACAAACACAGTAGGTGTAATTTGACCATACCCAGATAACACTCATTTAGCGCTGTCTCGGAGGGTATGAGATCTCCACTTTAAACGCCCAAAAATGGATCGGACAGGTAGATAAATGTATTAGGAAGATATCTAGACCACTCTAAAAGTGGCGCAAATAAGATTTCTGGGTGATCGGGAGCAACAAACACAGTAGGTGTAAATTGACCATACCCAGTAATACCCATTTAGCGCTGTGTCGGAGGGTATGGCCTCTCCACTTTAAACGCCCAAAAATGGGTCACAAAGACAGATAAAGGTATTAGGAAGATATCTAGACCACTCTAAAAGTGGCGCAAATAAGATTTCTGGGTGATCGGGAGCAATAAACACAGTAGATGTAAATTGACCAAACCCAGATAATACCCATTTATCGCTGTCTCGGAGGGCATGGCATCTCCACTTTAAACGCCCAAAAATGGGTCACAAAGATAGATAAATGTATTAGGAAGATATCTAGATCACTCTAAAAGTGGCGCAAATAAGATCTCTGGGTGACCGGGAGCAACAAACACAGTAGGTGTAAATTGCCCAAACCCAGATAATACCCATTTAGCGCTGTCTCGGAGGGTATGGCATCTCCACTTTAAACGCCCCAAAATGGGTCACAAAGATAGATAAATGTATTAGGAAGATATCTAGACCACTCTAAAAGTGGCGCAAATAAGATTTCTGGGTGAGCGGGAGCAACAAACACAGTAGGTGTAATTTGACCATACCCAGATAATACCCATTTAGCGCTGTCTCGGAGGGTATGGCATCTCCACTTTAAACGCCCAAAAATGGTTCACAAAGATAGATAAATGTATTAGAAAGATATCTAGACCACTCTAAAAGTGGCGCAAATAAGATTTCTGGGTGATCGGGAGCAACAAACACAGTAGGTGTAATTTGACCATACCCAGATAATACCCATTTAGCGCTGTCTCGGAGGGTATGGCATCTCCACTTTGAACGCCCAAAAATGGGTCAGACAGGTAGATAAATGTATTATGAAGATATCTAGACCAGTCTAAAAGTGGGGCAAATAGGATTTCTGGGTGATCGGGAGCAACAAACACAGTAGGTGTAATTTGACCATACCCAGATAATACCCATTTAGCGCTGTCTCGGAGGGTATGGCATCTCCACTTCAAACGCCCAAAAATGGGTCAGACAGGTAGATAAATGTATTAGAAAGATATCTAGACCACTCTAAAAGTGGCGCAAATAGGAGTTCTGGGTGATCGGGAGCAACAAACACAGCAGGTGTAAATTGACCAAACCCAGATAATACCCATTTAGCGCTGTCTCGGAGGGTATGCCATCTCCACTTCAAACGCCCAAAAATGGGTCACAAAGATATATAAATGTATTAGGAAGATATCTAGACCACTCTAAAAGTGGCGCAAATAAGATTTCTGGGTGATCGGGAGCAACAAACACAGTAGGTGTAAATTGACCATACCCAGTAATACCCATTTAGCGCTGTGTCGGAGGGTATGGCCTCTCCACTTTAAACGCCCAAAAATGGGTCACAAAGACAGATAAAGGTATTAGGAAGATATCTAGACCACTCTAAAAGTGGCGCAAATAAGATTTCTGGGTGATCGGGAGCAACAAACACAGTAGATGTAAATTGACCATACCCAGATAATACCCATTTAGCGCAGTCTCGGAGGGGTATGGCATCTCCACGTTGAACGCCCAAAAATGGGTCACAAAGATAGATAAATGTATTAGGAAGATATCTAAACCACTCTGAAAGTGGCGCAAGAAATAAAGTTCTCCCCAGGGTGACCGGGGCAACAAACACAGTAGGTGAGTGCCCCAAATGAGATAATACCCATTTAGCGCTGTCTCGGAGGGTATGGCATCTCCACTTTGAACGCCCAAAAATGGGTCAGACAGGTAGATAAATGTATTAGGAAGATATCTAGACCACTCTAAATGTGGCGCAAATAAGATTTCTGGGTGATCGGGAGCAACAAACACAGCAGGTGTAAATTGACCAAACCCAGATAATACCCATTTATCGCTGTCTCGGAGGGCGACGTAGCAAGCATCTCCAGCTTTCAACAGCAAAAATGGTTCACAAAGATAGATAAAAATGCTCTTATTAGGAAGATATCTAGACCACTCTAAAAGTGGCGCAAATAGGATTTCTGGGTGATCGGGAGCAACAAACACAGTAGGTGTAATTTGACCATACCCAGATAATACCCATTTAGCGCTGTCTCGGAGGGTATGAGATCTCCACTTTAAACGCCCAAAAATGGATCGGACAGGTAGATAAATGCATTAGGAAGATATCTAGACCACTCTAAAAGTGGCGCAAATGAGATTTCTGGGTGACCGCGAGCAACAAACACAGTAGGTGTAAATTGACCAAAACCAGATAATACCCATTTAAGGCTGTGTTGGAGGGTATGGCATCTCCACTTCAAACGCCCAAAAATGGGTCACAAAGATAGATAAATGTATTAGGAAGATATCTAGACCACTCTAAAAGTGGCGCAAATAAGATTTCTGGGTGATCGTGAGTAACAAACGCAGTAGGTGTAAATTGACCAAACCCAGATAATACCCATTTAGCGCTGTCTCGGAGGGTATGGCATCTCCACTTTAAACGCCCAAAAATGGGTCACAAAGATAGACAAATGTATTAGAAAGATATCTAGACCACTCTAAAAGTGGCGCAAATAAGATTTCTGGGTGATCGGGAGCAACAAACACAGTAGGTGTAAATTGACCATACCCAGTAATACCCATTTAGCGCTGTGTCGGAGGGTATGGCCTCTCCACTTTAAACGCCCAAAAATGGGTCACAAAGACAGATAAAGGTATTAGGAAGATATCTAGACCACTCTAAAAGTGGCGCAAATAAGATTTCTGGGTGATCGGGAGCAATAAACACAGTAGATGTAAATTGACCAAACCCAGATAATACCCATTTATCGCTGTCTCGGAGGGCATGGCATCTCCACTTTAAACGCCCAAAAATGGGTCACAAAGATAGATAAATGTATTAGGAAGATATCTAGATCACTCTAAAAGTGGCGCAAATAAGATCTCTGGGTGACCGGGAGCAACAAACACAGTAGGTGTAAATTGCCCAAACCCAGATAATACCCATTTAGCGCTGTCTCGGAGGGTATGGCATCTCCACTTTAAACGCCCCAAAATGGGTCACAAAGATAGATAAATGTATTAGGAAGATATCTAGACCACTCTAAAAGTGGCGAAAATAAGATTTCTGGGTGAGCGGGAGCAACAAACACAGTAGGTGTAATTTGACCATACCCAGATAATACCCATTTAGCGCTGTCTCGGAGGGTATGGCATCTCCACTTTAAACGCCCAAAAATGGTTCACAAAGATAGATAAATGTATTAGAAAGATATCTAGACCACTCTAAAAGTGGCGCAAATAAGATTTCTGGGTGATCGGGAGCAACAAACACAGTAGGTGTAATTTGACCATACCCAGATAATACCCATTTAGCGCTGTCTCGGAGGGTATGGCATCTCCACTTTGAACGCCCAAAAATGGGTCAGACAGGTAGATAAATGTATTATGAAGATATCTAGACCAGTCTAAAAGTGGGGCAAATAGGATTGCTGGGTGATCGGGAGCAACAAACACAGTAGGTGTAAATTGACCATACCCAGATAATACCCATTTAGCGCTGTCTCGGAGGGTATGGCATCTCCACTTTAAACTCCCAAAAATGGGTCACAAAGATAGATAAATGTATTAGAAAGATATCTAGACCACTCTAAAAGTGGCGCAAATAAGATTTCTGGGTGATCGGGAGCAACAAATAGAGTCGGTGTAAATTAAAAAAATATCCAGATAATACCCATTTAGCGCTGTCTAGGAGGGTATAGCAGCTCCAATTTAAACACCCAAAAATGGGTCAGAAAGATAGATAAATGTATTAGGAAGATATCTAGACCACTCTAAAAGTGGCTAGCAAAATATTGTGAAATGTACACAGATTTTACTACGACCCTTTAGAAATGTCCTTAATAGCACACATTTTGAAATATTCTCAAATTTATATTCACAGCAAAGAAAATTTATTGGAGAAAACATGGTTTCATTCGTGTTATGAAAGACATAATGGTTGTCGAAATACATCGATTTTCATGAAGGTTACCACTTTCACATAACGCGATTTAGAATATCGAAACGGGAATAAGTAATAAGGAAATAACTTCAGCGACGTTATCTCAGCAACCTGTCTGGGTATTAACATGCGGTAATCTTACCTAAAATCGCGCGTAATTTCGTTTCCTAAACGTGACCCTTGACCGTTTGGGTGCCCCTCTAACCTACAAGGGCCTTCATATTTTCCAGACACAAACGGACATATACCTTGAAGTATATATATCACCTGATAAAATATGGCTGACTATTCTTACAAACAGTCACGTGAATAACAAATGTCAGAAAACCCGTACACTGATTTTGGGGAATATTTAATGGACGTGTAATCAAATGCATTGGGATGAAACATTATTGTGACACATATTCCAAGAAGAAATGTAATGACATTCATCAGCTGCATGTGTAGGTCAGATCCGATATTTATACAGATTATAACACAATGGATTGTTTTGACGTAATGTCTTCACACCGTCAGGGTCAGACAAATAATAAAATTGGTTTCTTCCGGGATACTTTTCTCTGGAACAACACGTCGTTATCAATTAAGTAGTTCACGATTATGAAAAATACGTCATCGCAAAGCACACGTCATCGCGTCATCGCTAACTGCATGGCACTAGAGAAATAAATTCATTCGTCTTTTATGTTTCTTTGATAGGCATGTACAGTAGTCGGCGCATATAACATGGCTATTTCATGGATAACAACTTCTTTAATTGCCCTGATGCTGACGTTTCGTTGGAGATAATTTTTTAAATCTAATGCTCAAGACACTTGAAAATTGTAGTTTAAGTATGGCGTTCCATACGGAATTTCGATGCCCATTTGGACTTCATTTTACATTTCTTTGTTCAGTACATATTGCTACAAGTGATATGTATAAAAATAAGTATAAAAAGGATAGTGATGAGATATTTTATGGGAGAGACTCGAGTGGGAGATTATATATTGTCTATATACACGTTTTCGATCTATTCTTGTTATTTAGGATATTTTGATAAATACTGTTTAACGCATTTCAAAGAACATTTTTAGTTCAGCTAAGAACTTTAGAAGCGTTATATATTAGAATAACTAAATAATAAAGAGAGAGAGAGAAACGGAATATATAAAAACAAAGAATACTGTATATGTATGGAAGTTGTCTATTATCTATGTACGTCGGTCTGTTTTGTTAGGTTACACTGCTAAATATGTGTTAAGTTCACTGCACTAATTGTAATCGCGTGGTACGTTCCCTTGTCTTAGCACCTCTCCGTACGCAGAACGCCGTTCATAAAAAAAAATAAAAAAAAATACTGTTAGAACTTGGCGGGATCAACCAAAAATCTGAGCCTGCAACAGTGCTTGGAGTGTATATCGGGCTACAGGATGGTAAGATACGGCCTACACTGCCTGAAAGTCAAAGGATCATATTCTGTGTTAAGCAACAGTCGGTCTGGTGACATCTCAGGGGGTATCGCGTCTGGTCTGTTTCGGGTTAAATAATCCGTAACTGGATGTTCTCTTCCTGGGGCGTTGTTACCCAGGGTGCTCTTGTATTCTTATTATGTCATCCGTATGGTGTTTCAGGTCTGGCCCATCTGTGGTCTTCAGTTTGTTGTGCCTGTATCACAAAAATAGAACAATGTGTAGATTTTTTGTGTGTAATACTTTGAGATATCCTAATCCGACACGCAGGCACCCTCGTGCCCTCAGTCACACATAATAAATAGCAACAAATAATTAGTAAATAGATAAATTAATCAATCAATAAATATGAAAATAAATATAATAACAGGTAAATAGATAATTATATAGTATAACATTTTGAGTGTGACAGTTTAAGCCGACACAATATTGTTTGATGACCATAGAGTATTTGTATGACAATGGGCTAGACGGCCCTCAGTATCAAGGTATCTCCGTTATCACCATTACCTATTTTGTTTTTTTAGCCGTGGGTTTGTGCAGGACAGTGGAGCAGACGACACTCAAAATCAACGCATCTCCGTTGTTGCCATGCTTGTTTTATTTCTAAATTTGTCAGTGAATATTTGGGCAAGTGTTATTGTATAAAGAGTCCATTTTGGTCATAATGTTTGTAGGGCTATGGTGCAAACGGTCCTCAATATCAAGGAATCTTTGTTGCTACCATACCTTTTGTTGTAGTCAAAAGAAGGATTCGGCCTCTAATTCAGGAGCTATCATATCGTGTCATAGTACTCGATGTCATATAAGTGGCTGATTATATTATCGTAGATTAAATTTTCACGATCAAAACTGATTTAAAGTGTACTTTAAGACCATGTAAATCATACGGATTTCGCTGCCCATGTAAACAATGCTTTATTTGGACACCATTATACATTTCTTTGTTCATTATATATCATTACAATCACTATGTTTTAAAATAGATAACAAAAAGGAATAGTGAAGAGATATTATAAGAGAGAGATTTGAGTGGAGGATACTGTATATTTGCATTAATAGTTGCTTTAAAAGGTTATCATGGTAATATTGTTCATTATAGGTTTTAATCGCGTGGTTAATTCTTTGTCTTTGTACCCCTCTCGTACATGTAAAGCCCTTTTGGAATAACTGTGGGGTGGGGGGGGGGGGGCAGGAATCTCTGACAGTAACAGTGCTTCGGGTGAGTATCAGGGTACAAAATGACAGGCTACGTCCTATTTTGCGTGAAAGTCAAAGAATCAATTTCTGGCTAGTTACTGAACAGTTCGTTCAAAACGATCAAAACTTGATTGAAATTGTAGTTTAAGGGCCGCTCCCCCTTCGGATTTCGCGGCCCAGCCACGCAATGCTTTATTTGAATTTCATTATACATTTTCTTGTCCAGTATATATCGTTACAAGCACTATGTTTTAAAATAAATAACAAAAAGGGATAGTGAAGATATATTATAAGAGAGAGATTAAAGTGGAGAATATTGTCGATTTAGTTTTGTCATAAAGGTTATTCTGGTAATACTGTTTATTGTATTTCTAATCGCTTGGTTGATTCTTTGTCATAGTACCCCTCTCGTACACACAAGGTCGACCAGAAATTCTTGTAGATTTCCAGAAATCTGTGCCCGTAAGAGTGCTTGGAGTGAGTATCAAGGTACATAATGACATGCTTCGTCCTATTTTGCGTGAAAGTCAAAGAATCAATTTGTTGCTAGTCACTGAGTAGTTCGTTCAAAACGATCAAAACTACAGACAGGATAATATTCAAATCCTAAACTTAACAGTGGTGAAAAAGCTTCAAAAGAGCTACAGTTATTCAGGTAGACTACTGTTTATTATTTTGGTATTTTGTTGCCAATTTCAAAAAAAATATATATATTTTTTTTTTTATATATATATTTTATTCCATCAATCACTGTTTAGATAAGATAATACAACCATCCAGCATTTCTGTGGTGTGTGTATTCCTTGTCTTGTTAATTAATAGCCTAATATAATTCAGCATTTCCCGTTCTGTAACTATCTAATTCTCTATATTTTATTTCCGATTTCAATCCTCCATACATGTACCTTTGTTACGTTTCTCTAATCAACTTAATGCATATTTTCTTTTTTTTCTAATCTCTGTTTCACTTGTGTTTCTTCCCCTGATTGACATTTCTGCTGCCACTCTATACACATTCACACACCTCAATAAATCACCACCCGTCACTATTAATCTTTATCAAACTATTGCCATTTCGTTTGTGTATTGCCAGGCCTATGTGTATTCCTTGTCATGCCTATTTGCCACTCATGTTTACCTTGTTATGTTCACATATTATCTGATTGGCTATACTGCCCTCTAATTTTGTGTATCTAACCATTTCAGTCTTTGTTAGTCGTTTTTGTATATAAGAGCCTGTAACTGCTGTTAAATCACATCCTGAAGATGACAAATAAAATTTTGTCGAAATATTGAGACTGTCACCATGCGTTTATTAAGTTTATTCGGAGTTACTTTGCTTCTGCATAATATTTATACATGTCAACAACAAACAAAATAGGTGACACAACATTGGGGGGGTAATGAGCGAGACATGTGAAGTAAAGATAAAATCTATGTAAACAGCGGACCAGTAAGGTAGTCGTTGATCTGCTTATCCTCCATGGTTCGGACAATGGTAATTACAGAGTATAAGTCGATAAGAGATACTTGGTAATTAGGGATAATATACTGATAATAGTAGAGCAAGACTGTATGATGATTGAAGTTAAAATATTAGTTAAATTACAATTCACTGTAAAAGACATCATAAATGTAAATGTCTAAATGTAAGATAATTAGCGGTCACGGCGGTAATCTCCAAATAGGAATATATATTGGAGCAATAGGCAAAAGCTCGGAAAAATTGACGTCTAAAAAGCAACCATATGACTACAGCAAAGCTTCCCTCGACATCTTACATTCAGATACGAGAATACTGTGGATTCTCGGACGTATAGCCTTAGTGTCTCAGCCGCGCTTTTATTGATAAGGCTGTCATATAGGCACTAGGAACATGAGTTCTCCATGAGTTTTCTTTTCGCTGGTTTGGAGCTTGGTGAGCTTGTTAATCGCTTGTGAATAATTGAGTTGGACAGATAGAGCCGATTTTCCATGTAGGCCCACACCGAGAGAAATAAGGTGGTCAAAATGATCACTTTTAGGTGGTCTAGCAATTGTACCCGAGGCGTTACCCTTAGTGGTCCAGCTGACCATCTTAAGATGGTCATGAAAATGACCACATTGATGGCCTAAGTGAGAATTCCAAGGTCAAATTTCGACTAGCTTCTGGTTTCTAAGCACCCATTTCCCTTGCCCCACATAATCTCTCTTTCCCATCCCGCTTTCTGCAAATGCAATATGGCGACGCATCAGACCAAAGGCGCACAAGGGTATATCACCCGACATACGTCATCCGTCACGTTTTCATGTCAGTAGCTTCAAGTTGGACTCACAGGGTGGTCAAGATGACTACCCAGGGCTATCAGGCTGACTACAAATGTGTGGTCAATCCGATTTACCACCCTAGATGGTCATATCTACCATCGAGGTAGTAAATTATGACTGCAATGGTGGTCAAGGGGACCCATTTCGGTGGTCCTGGCGCTGGACCACCTAAAAGTGGTCATTTGACCGCCTTATTTCTCTCAGTGCAGCTTTTTACTGGCGGTCTTATGTTCCTTAACTCGAATTGAGGTATAGTGTTATCTCTCCGAAAGGCAGGTTTCCTGGCAAGCGCATTCAATTTGATAGATAGGTCCCTTAGACTGTAGTCAAGTAACATGACTCTGATTATACAGAGTCATGCTGTACCTACGAATCAAGTCGATTCCCTGGCGAAAATAAAACGTCAGAAAACAGACCAGAAATTCTTATGCACATATCCCAAAATCGCACTCTCACAATGTATGGTCCATCTGGTTTCGCGATACACCAAAACAAGCAGCCAGAAACACTTGCTTGCTTTCCAAATACAGCAGAGAAAATCCTAGTCAAGAAATGTAAACCATCCCCACCATCTTGGTACAAGGGTTTTTCCAAAAATTATACCCACCCCCTCACATGAGGACGAGTTTTCCCAAAGTTGAAATTCTGTTCTATTCATATTTGGTACTTTTTATGTGGAATTCAAGATAGGTGTTGATGGAAATATATAGTTCTATGCATTTTTATATAAAAATACAAAATTACATTAAATAATTAACGCTTGTGTTTGCAGTGTATGAATTCAGCTGAATTCATGTATTCTTATTCAACAAATCCGGATGTTTCTTTTTCTGTTGTGAAAATGTTTCTCTGTAGAAGTAGAGTCTGATGGGTGTTTCATAAGCTAATAGTACAAACCGTTCAAATCATTCGTTTGTTCTGATAAATATTTACAATATTTTAAACATTATGACAAGATGGGGGAAATACCACCTTTGGTGAATATTAAGTCGGTGTGTAAAACGTACTATCAGTGAAACAAACAACGAAATGAAAAACTGAATGCATTAACGGAAGCTGAACATTTGAAGCAGTTATCTTCAATTCATAGTCATACCATTGTAATCGGAACTAAAAGTTTCCTTTCCATACAATATTGAAAATAATTGGCGATCTTTGAAAGACTGGTGCTTTATAGTACCGGTACTTGTGATATGAACTTCAATTTCACCAGTATTTATACCCTTTTTATACCTTGACCGTTTGTGAATGGTATTTTATTTTCGTGTAATGAATTTTCTGTAGATTATTTGCAAAATAAAAGGATGTGCGGACAAAAAGTTATTTGTCTGAACGGAAAGACGAGATAAAAATTAATATACGTCAATAGACGGTATAGTTGTGCAATGCAGGATGCAGCTCTCAAAGGCATACAGTTTGACCCGATGTGTGTTAGTTTCCGATGGAAAAGTGGAGCAGAATTGAAATTATTAATGAAAGTGTCATGTGTGCATTAAATATTCAAGAATAGACTCTAATTTATCTATATTGAATGTACAGCTGATTCGTATTGTTGGCATGCTAATTACAGATTTTTCATCAACAAAAATAAATAAGTTTAACGAACAAATTATATCGATAAATTCCCACGCTGAGTAAATACAATTTATTGAAACTAGACTACGGGGTAATGTGACATCACGATACGAGAACACATGTGAAGTTTTAAACTTGCTGTAGGTAACACTAGCAGTATCAATATTGACTCAAGCAGGAGCCCAGTGAATTAATTCGGAAAAAACAATGTTTTCAAAGGCCGGAATGTTTGACAATCTGGTCGCCTGCACATCCTGGACACATTTTCCTGGAAAGGGAGTAAAATTTCCCACGAAGTCTCTTCGAACTGTTTCGTGTCTTAAAACCTAAAAGTAACACGACCTATTTTATACATGTACCAGTACGAAGAATGTACGACTGAATGGATGTGAAATATTTATGGGAAATTAAAAATGGAGAATGTTAAATAATTCAAGATATGAATTATCATCTCGTATGGTATAAAATGTCTTGCTGGCAACGTTGAAACTGTCTTTAGTTTATTTCTATATTTGGATAATGTGATCATAATGGCACGGAAAGTTTTGCGGAAATGCATTGTTGGATGTGACGCCTCTATCAGATTGAGGGCCGAGGTAAAATAAGAGATGAGAAGTGTCCAGCTCTTCCTTGAAGACAATCCCAATAGCGGGATTTTTACGTCAGGTATATAAATATAACAAGAATGTTACATTCATGATATTTGACAATTCCATTTTGTTCATATCCCGATCTATTGCATCAGAGAGAGAAAGAGAGATAATTAAGGTTTAATGTCGCGTTAAGCAATATTTCAGCTATATAGCGACAATCAAACAAAGTTCTAAGTACTCAAGTCACTAACTTAGTAATCTAACGCATTAAAACATACACACATTAAAAGTTATGTAACAGCCCTACTTCTCTCAAATAACCCAAGATGCAATCCTCCCTCACCTGACTAAAAAGATCTTCCAAAGAAGTCGCTCGATAAAAAGTATCTCTTACAATCTTAAAATCTATGCATTCGATAAGAATATGTTTTACCGTGAGATCATCAGAACACGGGAGCTGAAGATGTTACTTGTACAACGTTCACCATTCTCCCATTGTCAGAGTCTGTGACATCATAAAAGTCGGTATATCTCATAGTAGGATTATAAATACAGCTGACTACTACAATGTATACGCATATTCTTATGGCACCACTGGAGATATGACCTACGCCTGACGAATAATAAAATGGATGAAACATTTACTCAAACAAACAGAGAATTCCGTAACATTCGACTAACTTATCATCCGAATTTGTATACATTCTGAAACATGAATTCAATTAAACTACCCAATAAAAATAACTTTTGAATAGGGGTATAAATCAGATGCAAGACTTTCTGGATTTTCATCTTCTTTTCCCGCAATCGACTCTGCTGACTCAATAGCAGAATTATTACTCACTCACAAACATGCGATTCGTGGAAGAGACATTGATAGAAGGGGCCCTAATCCAAATACGTCATAAGTAATCTTAACATGGATTCGAGTTTCCGTGGTAGTGTGATATCATCTTTACCACACTTTACAACATCCGGGCATGGATCTCACATGACAACCCCGCTTTCGCTTTGAGGTACATTGAAATCCATTCGCAATTTGTTTGGAGATATTCGGTGGAATATATGATCTAGTCCATCAACCTCAACCCACGGAATAGCAACTTTTTATTTATTTTGTTAGACTATACATAGACGCATCATTCTAGGGTGGATAATATTTATACGTATCAACAAGAAACAAAATAGTAGTCAAGTAACATGACTCTGATTATACAGAGTCATGCTATACCTACTAATCAAGGCGATTCCCTGACGAAAATAAAACGTCAGAAAACAGACCAGAAATTCTCATGCACATATCCCAAAAGCGCACTCTCACAATGTATGGTCCATCTGGTTTCGCGATACACCAAAACAAATGCAGCAGAGAAAATTCTAGTCAAGAAATGTAAACCATCCCCACCATATACAAGGGTTTTTTCCAAAATTATACCCACCCCCTCACATGAGGACGAGATTCCCCACAAACATTTTAAGTTGGAATTCTGTTCTATTCATATTTGGTACTTTTTGTGTGGAATTCAAGATAGGTGTTGATGGAAATATAAAATTCTATGTATTTTGATATAAAAATACAAAATTACGTTAAATAATTAACGCTTGTGTTTGCAGTGTATGAATTGCTGAATTCATGTATTCTTATCCGCCAGATACGGATGTTTCTTTTTCTGTTGTGAAAATGTTTCTCTGTAGAAGTAGAGTCTGATCGGTGTTTCATAAGCTAATAGTACAAACCGTTAAAATCATTCGTTTTTCTGATAAATATTTACAATATTTTAAACATTATGATAAGATGGGAGAAATACCACCTTTGGTGGATATTAAGTCGGTGTGTACAACGTACTAAACAGTGAAACAAGCAACCAAATGAGAAACTGAATGCATTAACTGAAGCTGAACATTTGAAGCAGTTATCTTCAATTCATATTCTTATCATTGTAATCTGAACTAAAAGTTTCCTTCTCATAAAATATTGAAAATAATTGGCGATCTTTGAAAGACTGGTGCTTTATTGTACCGGTACTTGTGATATGAACTTCAATTTCACCAGTATTTGTACCTTTTTTACACCATGATCGTTTGTGAATGGTATTTCATTTCGTGTAATGAATTTTCTGTAGATTATTTGCAAACTAAAAGAATGTGCGGACAGAAAGTTATTCGTCTGAACGGCAAGTCGAGATAAAAATTACTATACGTCAATAGACGGTACAGTTGTGCAATGCAGGATGCAGCTCCCAAAGGCATAATATTTTGACCCAGTTATTACTATAGTACCGGTAGCCGATGTGTGTTAATTTCCGATGGAAATTGAAGCAGAATTGAAATTATCAATGAAAGTGTCATGTGTGCATTAACTATTCAAGAATAGACTCTAATTTCTCTATACTGAATATACAACTGATTAGTATTGTTGGCATGCCAATAACAGATATTTCATCAAGAAAAATCGATAAGTTTAACGAACAAATTATATCGATGAATTCTCACGCTGAGTAAATACAATTTATTGAAACGAAACTACGGCGTAATGTGACAATCAAGATACGAGAACACATGTGAAGTTTTAAACTTGTTGTAGGTAACACTAGCGGTATATCAATATTGACTCAAGCAGGAGCCTAGTGAATTAATTCGGGAAAAAAACAATGTTTTCAAAGGCTGGAAAGTTTGACAATCTGGTCGCATACACATCCTGGACACATTTTCCTGGAAAGGGAGTAAAATTTCCCTCGAAGTCTCTTCGAACTGTTTCGTGTCTTAAAACCTAAAAGTAACACGACCTATTTTATACATGTACCAGTACGGAGAATGTACGACTGAGTGGATGTGAAATATTTATGGGAAATTAAAAATGGAGAATGTGAAATAATTCAAGATATGAACTAGAACTGCGAGCAGTTTTAAGGGCTTCCGAGTCTAGATCTTCTAGATGGTTTAGATATTATTTTAACCAATGGAAAAACAGCATTATGATGTGTGAACTATCGAAATATATATGTGCACACAAAATGTACATACTGTACTATCCCCCCCCCCCCCCTTCTCTCCTCCCGTATTGGTTGACGAAGTAGTGGTAGTGCTAAAGGACAGTACAGGAATTTCAGTTGCTTGATAAAGTCACATACGTATTAATGACTCGTGTCGGCAAATTGTGATATATGTACCAATAATCTTCAAAATGCATATAAAAAAGCGATCACAGTAATATAATTTTGTCAAACAACTCGTGAAAGATCAGTCGATGTCCAAGGATAGTCAGGCAGAAGAAATGCTTCGTGTCGGCTAATATAAAGTTTTTGCCTTTCTTTGAGGAGAATCCGAATGGAACTGTCGATGCCCAAGGATAGTCACTCACAACAATCGTGTCAGCTTATATAAAGATTTGTTTATATTTCAAGAGCATTAGCCGGCTTCCAAGATATGCTGTGATAACCACAACCTGTGTGCATATAGTCTTCATCTCCATATAACACCGCATATATATATCGTCAGTTTTGCACGTAACTGCCGAAATTGCTCAGGCCGGTTCATATGAAAATAGACCAGTCGATTCAAGATTCGATGAATGAAGACAACCAATTATGAATAAAGTGGGACTGGTAAACTGTCCTTATTTACAAATATTTTAGAGTACCGTCTGGATAGACCAGAGATTGATATGAGTTATTATTCTGAAATATTGTACAACTTGTCCCTCTGCAAAACTCGAGTACGGGTGAACTGCTCAAAAGTACGCACACAAAATACAAAGTGGATATAGACTCTGCAGGAGAACATACACTTGGTTACTATGACTGGCTATTAGATCAGGCCATTTAACGTGGCAGGGTCGTTTCTGTAAACAGCGATCATCCACGTTCAGGCGGAAACAGTTGTCACGTATCCGTGAATGTTTATATTAAAACCAGACTGTCTACAGCCTATACTGTCTGGGTTTTGCATTGTTCATTTGAGACATACTTTTGGCCTTTTTCTCTGCCTTGAGAAAGCTGTGCACAGACACCCAAATAGTCCCTCTGATTAACCTCATATTAGGCCCCGCGTTAAAATCAAGCTCTCGACGGAATCGAACACATTTCATAATCCAAACACCTACCACTGGCCTTCATTTATTATTCGTCACAATAATGGCAGAAACAACTGAAAACAAATTCTTCTCTGGCAGAGGTTGCTTAAAGCAGTCAATGGAATGGGACTTTTTCCGTTAATACGCAAACTTGAACGAATTACATTTGATAATAGCTAGAAATTATTTAAGCTAGGATTAAACGAAATGAAACAATAGAAAGTAAGCTATGATATTATCCAATAATAAAACAACTGAGCATTTAGTGCGGGATATAATTTAATGCGGGATATACTTCGCTGAGTAAATAAAATTTATTGAAACTAGACTACGGCGTAATCTGACATCAAGATACGAGAACACATGTGAAGTTTTAAACTTGCTGTAGGTAACACTAGCGGTATCAATATTGACTCAAACAGGATCCCAGTGAATTATTCCGGAAAAAATAATTTTGTCAAAGGCTGGAAAGTTTGTCAATCTGGTCGCATACACATCCTGGACACATTTTCCTGGAAAGGGAATAAAATTTCCTACGCGGTCTCTTTGGACTGTTTCGAGCCTTAAAACATATAAGTAACACGACCTCATTTTATATATGTACCGGTACGGAGAATGTATGACTGAGTGGGTGTCAAATATTTCATCAGATTTTATGGGACACTGAAAATGGACAATGTAAAATAATTCAAGATATAAAATATCATCTCGTATGGTATAAGATGTCTTGCTGGCAACGTTGAAACTGTCTTTAGTTTATGTCTATATTTGGACTTACTGACTATATGATCATAATGACGCGAAAAGTTTTGCAGAGTAGAACTGCTTAATGCATTGTCGGATGTGACGCCTCTATCAGATTGAGGGCCGAGGTAAAATAAGGGATGAGAAGTATACCCAGCTTTTCCTTGAAGACAATCCCCATATTTTACGTCAGATATATAAATATAATAAGAATGTTACATTCACGATATTTGACAATTTCATTTTGTTCATATCCCGATCTATTGTATCAGAGAGAGAGAGAGAGAGAATTAAGGTTTAATGTCGCGTTCAGCAATATCTCAGCTATATAGCGACGATCAAACAAAATTCTAAGTACTCAAGTCACTAACTTAGTAATCTAACGCATTAAAACATACACACATTAAAACTTATGTAACAGCCCGATTTCTCTCAAATAACCCAAGATGCAATCCTCCCTCACCTGACTAAAAAGATCTTCCAAAGTAGTCGCTCGATAAAAAGTATCTCTTACAATCTTAAAATCTATGCCTTCGATAAGAATATGTTTTACCGTGAGATCATCAGAACAGGAGAGCTGCAGATGTTACTTGTACAACGTTCACCATTCTCCCAATGTCAGAGTTTGTGACCTCCTAAAAGTCGGTATATCTCATAGTAGGAGGTACCGTATACAATCTGATGCCTTGAAAATGAACGTTCACACGCATGTCATGAAACGTATGTAAGACTGAGCACAAATAGTGTCATTTAGCTTCTGTACCATCTACATTATAAATACAGCTGACTATTACAATGTATACGCATATTCTTATGGCACCACTGGAGATATGACCAACGCCTAATGAATAATAAAATGGATAAAACATTTACTCAAACAAACAGAGAACTCCGTAACATCCGACTAACTTATCATTCGAATTTGTATACATTCTGAAACATGAATTCAATTAAACTACCTAATAAAAATAACTTTTGAATAGGGGTATAAATCAGATGCAAGACTTTCTGGATTTTCATCTTCTTTTCCCGCAATCGACTCTGCTGACTCAAGTGTGATATCATCTTTGCCACATTTTACAACATCCGGGCATGGATCTCACATGACAACCCCGCTTTCGCTTTGAGGTACATTGAAATCCATTCGCAATTTGTTTGGAGATATTCGGTGGAATATATGATCTAGTCCATCAACCTCAACCCACGGAATAGCAACTTTTTATTTATTTTGTTAGACTATACATAGACGCATCCTTCTAGGGTGGATAATATTTATACACATCAACAACAAGCAAAATAGTAGTCAAGTAACATGACTCTGGTTATACAGAGTCATGCTATACCTACTAATCAAGTCGATTCCCTGACGAAAATAAAACGTCAGAAAACAGACCAGAAATTCTCATGCACATATCCCAAAAGCGCACTCTCACAATGTATGGTCCATCTGGTTTCGCGATACACCAAAGCAAGCAGCCAGAAGCACTTGCTTGCATTTCAAATGCAGCAGAGAAAATTCTAGTCAAGAAATGTAAACCATCCCCACCATATACAAGGGTTTTTTCCAAAATTATACCCACCCCCTCACATGAGGACGAGATTCCCCACAAACATTTTAAGTTGGAATTCTGTTCTATTCATATTTGGTACTTTTTGTGTGGAATTCAAGATAGGTGTTGATGGAAATATAAAATTCTATGTATTTTGATATAAAAATACAAAATTACGTTAAATAATTAACGCTTGTGTTTGCAGTGTATGAATTGCTGAATTCATGTATTCTTATCCGCCAGATACGGATGTTTCTTTTTCTGTTGTGAAAATGTTTCTCTGTAGAAGTAGAGTCTGATCGGTGTTTCATAAGCTAATAGTACAAACCGTTAAAATCATTCGTTTTTCTGATAAATATTTACAATATTTTAAACATTATGATAAGATGGGAGAAATACCACCTTTGGTGGATATTAAGTCGGTGTGTACAACGTACTAAACAGTGAAACAAGCAACCAAATGAGAAACTGAATGCATTAACTGAAGCTGAACATTTGAAGCAGTTATCTTCAATTCATATTCTTATCATTGTAATCTGAACTAAAAGTTTCCTTCTCATAAAATATTGAAAATAATTGGCGATCTTTGAAAGACTGGTGCTTTATTGTACCGGTACTTGTGATATGAACTTCAATTTCACCAGTATTTATACCTTTTTTACACCATGATCGTTTGTGAATGGTATTTCATTTCGTGTAATGAATTTTCTGTAGATTATTTGCAAACTAAAAGAATGTGCGGACAGAAAGTTATTCGTCTGAACGGAAAGTCGAGATAAAAATTACTATACGTCAATAGACGGTACAGTTGTGCAATGCAGGATGCAGCTCCCAAAGGCATAATTTTTTGACCCAGTTATTATAGTACCGGTAGCCGATGTGTGTTAATTTCCGATGGAAATTGAAGCAGAATTGAAATTATCAATGAAAGTGTCATGTGTGCATTAACTATTCAAGAATAGACTCTAATTTCTCTATATTGAATATACAACTGATTAGTATTGTTGGCATGCCAATAACAGATATTTCATCAACAAAAATCGATAAGTTTAACGAACAAATTATATCGATAAATTCTCACGCTGAGTAAATACAATTTATTGAAACGAAACTACGGCGTAATGTGACAATCAAGATACGAGAACACATGTGAAGTTTTAAACTTGTTGTAGGTAACACTAGCGGTATATCAATATTGACTCAAGCAGGAGCCTAGTGAATTAATTCGGAAAAAAACAATGTTTTCAAAGGCTGGAAAGTTTGACAATCTGGTCGCATACACATCCTGGACACATTTTCCTGGAAAGGGAGTAAAATTTCCCTCGAAGTCTCTTCGAACTGTTTCGTGTCTTAAAACCTAAAAGTAACACGACCTATTTTATACATGTACCAGTACGGAGAATGTACGACTGAGTGGATGTGAAATATTTATGGGAAATTAAAAATGGAGAATGTGAAATAATTCAAGATATGAAATAGAACTGCGAGCAGTTTTAAGGGCTTCGGAGTCTAGATCTTCTAGATGGTTTAGATATTATTTTAACCAATGGAAAAACAGCATTATGATGTGTGAACTATCGAAATATATATGTGCACACAAAATGTACATACTGTACTATCCCCCCCCCCCCCCTTCTCTCCTCCCGTATTGGTTGATGAGGTAGTGGTAGTGCTAAAGGACAGTACAGGAATTTCAGTTGCTTGATAAAGTCACATACGTATTAATGACTCGTGTCGGCAAATTGTGATATATGTACCAATAATCTTCAAAATGCATATAAAAAAGCGATCACAGTAATATAATTTTGTCAAACAACTCGTGAAAGATCAGTCGATGTCCAAGGATAGTCAGGCAGAAGAAATGCTTCGTGTCGGCTAATATAAAGTTTTTGCCTTTCTTTGAGGAGAATCCGAATGGAACTGTCGATACCCAAGGATAGTCACTCACAACAATCGTGTCAGCTTATATAAAGATTTGTTTATATTTCAAGAGCATTAGCCGGCTTCCAAGATATGCTGTGATAACCACAACCTGTGTGCATATAGTCTTCATCTCCATATAACACCGCATATATATATCGTCAGTTTTGCACGTCACTGCCGAAATTGCTCAGGCCGGTTCATATGAAAATAGACCAGTCGATTCAAGATTCGATGAATGAAGACAACCAATTATGAATAAAATGGGACTGGTAAACTGTCCTTATTTACAAATATTTTAGAGTACCGTCTGGATAGCCCAGAGATTGATATGAGTTATTATTCTGAAATATTGTACAACTTGTCCCTCTGCAAAACTCGAGTACGGGTGAACTGCTCAAAAGTACGCACACAAAATACAAAGTGGATATAGACTCTGCAGGAGAACATACACTTGGTTACTATGACTGGCTATTAGATCAGGCCATTTAACGTGGCAGGGTCGTTTCTGTAAACAGCGATCATCCACGTTCAGGCGGAAACAGTTGTCACGTATCCGTGAATGTTTATATTAAAACCAGACTGTCTACAGCCTATACTGTCTGGGTTTTGCATTGTTCATTTGAGACATACTTTTGGCCTTTTTCTCTGCCTTGAGAAAGCTGTGCACAGACACCAAAATAGTCCCTCTGATTAACCTCATATTAGGCCCCGCGTTAAAATCAAGCTCTCGACGAAATCGAACACATTTCATAATCCAAACACCTACCACTGGCCTTCATTTATTATTCGTCACAATAATGGCAGAAACAACTGAAAACAAATTCTTCTCTGGCAAAGGTTGCTTAAAGCAGTCAATGAATGGGACTTTTTCCGTTAATACGCAAACTTGAACGAATTACATTTGAAAATAGCTAGAAATTATTTAAGCTAGGATTAAACGAAATGAAACAATAGAAAGTAAGCTATGATATTATCCAATAATAAAACAACTGAGCATTTAGTGCGGGATATAATTTAATGCGGGCTATACTTCGCTGAGTAAATAAAATTTATTGAAACTAGACTACGGCGTAATCTGACATCAAGATACGAGAACACATGTGAAGTTTTAAACTTGCTGTAGGTAACACTAGCGGTATCAATATTGACTCAAACAGGATCCTAGTGAATTATTCCGGAAAAAATAATTTTGGCAAAGGCTGGAAAGTTTGTCAATCTGGTCGCATACACATCCTGGACACATTTTCCTGGAAAGGGAATAAAATTTCCTACGCGGTCTCTTTGGACTGTTTCGAGCCTTAAAACATATAAGTAACACGACCTCATTTTATATATGTACCGGTACGGAGAATGTATGACTGAGTGGGTGTCAAATATTTCATCAGATTTTATGGGACACTGAAAATGGACAATGTAAAATAATTCAAGATATAAAATATCATCTCGTATGGTATAAGATGTCTTGCTGGCAACGTTGAAACTGTCTTTAGTTTATGTCTATATTTGGACTTACTGACTATATGATCATAATGACGCGAAAAGTTTTGCAGAGTAGAACTGCTTAATGCATTGTCGGATGTGACGCCTCTATCAGATTGAGGGCCGAGGTAAAATAAGGGATGAGAAGTATACCCAGCTTTTCCTTGAAGACAATCCCCATATTTTACGTCAGATATATAAATATAATAAGAATGTTACATTCACGATATTTGACAATTTCATTTTGTTCATATCCCGATCTATTGTATCAGAGAGAGAGAGAGAGAGAATTAAGGTTTAATGTCGCGTTCAGCAATATCTCAGCTATATAGCGACGATCAAACAAAATTCTAAGTACTCAAGTCACTAACTTAGTAATCTAACGCATTAAAACATACACACATTAAAACTTATGTAACAGCCCGATTTCTCTCAAATAACCCAAGATGCAATCCTCCCTCACCTGACTAAAAAGATCTTCCAAAGTAGTCGCTCGATAAAAAGTATCTCTTACAATCTTAAAATCTATGCCTTCGATAAGAATATGTTTTACCGTGAGATCATCAGAACAGGAGAGCTGCAGATGTTACTTGTACAACGTTCACCATTCTCCCAATGTCAGAGTTTGTGACCTCCTAAAAGTCGGTATATATCATAGTAGGAGGTACCGTATACAATCTGATGCCTTGAAAATGAACGTTCACACGCATGTCATGAAACGTATGTAAGACCAGTGCACAAATTGTGTCATTTAGCTTCTGTACCATCTACATTTAGTGAGGTGGCTTAGGGCCATATTTTGGGAAGATCGTGACACGCTGGACCAAAGCACCAAACTTGGCACACCCATCACTTGAGACATACAGAATAATATCAGAAGGGGTGCCCTTTGCTCTGGGCTCTGTGATGCCCTCTGGCCCCCAAAAGGGCATCTGAGGGGCAATATTATTATTTAAAGAATAGTTAGCCTCGGAACAGCTTCTTTATTTTCATTATCCTTCAGGCTGGGAAGCTGAAACTTGCCACACTGTATCACTTGTTCAAGCGCTACCAGAAAATGTCACAAAATCCAAGATGGCGACCATGATGACATCACAGCCACATCATATTCCCAAAATAAGCCATTTTGGGGACGATTTTTCGGACCGATTTTCCCCATTTTTTATTTGTGGAATTTTCTTTGCTGAAACTGCCTGGTAAATTAGTAAATAATCGTCTTATTTGAGATAAAATACTTTTGAGCACTTTTACGAAGAACAACACATTAATTTTGAAGGAATACGAGGAAAACAGAACTTTCTGGTACACCCTAATGTTATCCATTATGAACTTACTCATGAAACTGCAGGAAACTGTGCTCCGAGTTTTATGCAACAGGCTCAAATAACATCAGTATCATAAGCTATAACTGCTCTAAGTTACAGCTCTCGACGTTTCTTCATTTTGAAGTATCAGGAGAAAGTTCTTTGAGAAGGGAGAGCCGGGTGGCTGAAACCACCTATACCAATTAGGTTTACATACTGTGTAAAAGGAAACAATCGCCCCTGATCCATGTAAAACTTGACAAATCAGCTTTTCATCTCGTAAAATGGGGGAGGGGGGAGGGGGGAAGATGGAAATGCCCAAGACTGGACAGATTTTTTAGGGTATTCTTGCATTTACCAGGTTCACCCCATGTTGAGGCGTTTACTTCATCAGACGCCCTCGATGCTCATCCATTAACATCCGATGAGTTATTTGTTTGAGTTGATCTGTCATCACCGCTCACGAGCTAGCCTAATTCCGCTTAAGGCGTTGCTAGGGGCCGTGGGGATACTTCATAGTATCCATATTAACAGCTGCAATAACAGTTTGGCTGAGATAGTAAGGCTACGACCGAGAATCCGCCGTATTCTCGGGTCTGCAGGTGAGGTGCCGAGGGAAGCTTTCCTGTTAAGTCATATGGTTGCTTTTTAGTCGCCAAACGTCAATTTTCCTCACCTCTTGCATATTGCTCCAATTTCATCCTTTCTACTTTTAAGTTCGAGAGAAGAATAGCTGAATTAACAAGTGTTACACGGGCCGGAGACTTGTCTCTGTTTGTATATTTGTGAACGCCGTATATAGCCAAAGATTTTGGACGGAATGGTAGGAACCTTCATCTGAAGAGTGCAGAGTCGGTGAGGGTGAAACTAAAAAGAACAATTCCAAAAAGTGCATCTTACGCCTGTTGGAGGCCGGGATTTTTTATTGGAAGGCCATCAAATTACGTCAGGATAGCTAACAGTTGTGGGAATACCAAGTGTGTAAATAGAGGCCCGCAATGTTGGGGTTTTTTTCGGTCAAATGCCTGTCAAACATTTTCAGGATAACTATAGGGATCTCAGAGAGTGAATAGACACAGGAAAAGGATTGAAAAGTGCATTTAACGCTCATTGAGAGACAGAAACATGAAATTAACATTAAAATGACACGTTTACTTCTATCCGTCGCTATTGACATGACTGAGAGTGATTAGGACGACTTCGGGTTCAGAGGTAGATTGGGGGAGGAGTCTGGAACTACACCTTATTCTCACTGGGTGACATTAAGGAATACTAAGTTATTTATTATGTGTGGTGAACAACCATCTTATTTTTGCAAACTGTAAATATAGTCAGTTCTGATGTCAATTAATTCCTACGATGTAGGCTCTCATTTGCAAATTGTCCGGTAATGAGTGAGTCAGTCAGTCCATCAGAAGCCTCTCTCTGGCAAAATAAGGAGAACCGTTGACATTAGAACCTTGATTTTTGCCATGAGCGTGCATTAGGGAAATGTTACCAGCAAGTCCTGAGCTGACCTACTTTTTATAAAAAAATGACCTACTTTGGTGACCTAGAAACCTCGAAATTGGCAAAAACATGTCTCAATGCCTCCAACGACCATGAACATGGGCAGTCTTAGGTCAAGGTACACACTTGAATCATATCAAACCCTACTTCGTAGGTCCCGTGACGTTAGTCACAATGCCATGGGTTAACCATTCCCATGAACATGTCCAAATAAAATCAGCCGTTACAAAATGTGCTATAGATTCACCCATCACTCATCTCAATCAATTTCTAGTTTCAATACAAAGGCGACTGTAGGCATACGTCACCACTGATTTTGACGATAATCATACACGTATCGTACTGCTAATATAGACACATTGGGGAGTCGTGAAAGTGACATGTGATGGATGCTCGAACCTGTGTAAATGTATATTGCAGTGAACTCCAGGAAAATCCCCCCACCCCTCCCCCCCTTCGGAGCTTGATAGATGAATGAACAAATAAAACCAGTATTGGCAATCATAACTCAAAATTTATGGAATGACAACAGCGAATAGAAAATATTAGGTAAGTATTTACAGAGAAAAGTCACTCCTATACACAAATTATATAATTGCATGATTCTGCCTTTATCAGTCTGTTAAATTTTCGTGCAAACGGAATCTGTGGAAAACAGCTAATAACTCTTGACTAAATACTTCATCTTGAAACATAGATTCAAACACGGCTTGAAATTAATCCACGTATCGTAGTCCCGAAGAGTTGAGGCCACTCGAGATAAATCTGGCAATGATTTTAAATACCATCACTCGTGTTTCCTTTTCTTGTAAGGAGATATTCCGGGATTTTTAATTTGGCGATATTCTGAAATTGATATGAATGAATAAAAAGTTAACAACTGCGTTACAATTGGTTTTCTAGCCATTCCAGCTACAATTGCGTCTGTTCATCGAATACCATCGGTCTGTCAGATTCTACAAACATCACTCCATTCCGATTTGTTGGGACTTTAGTATATATTAGGGAAGAAATCAAATCCAAAATAAGTTAAGATAACATGTGCTGCAATTTGTTGCAGGAGACAAAAGCTATAATTTAATACATATGTGTAGTCAGTCATTATCTCTGTATCAGGTTTTGGTGGTAAAATTGTTAATGTTAGTCAGTACATTTCCACGAAATTATTGATAAATGAACGATGTATTTAAAAATTCATTATAAGTGTAAAAATGCCCAATATATGAGATATCTATAATATTAAATATGCATATATTTAGCGGGGTTGAAGAATGAAAACCTAGTTTAAGTTCAAAAAGACGCATAAAATTGTCCTTCTGATACTTAAAAAATGAAGAAAACAAACACAAATTCACAGCGATTCAGATGCAGTTCGGATTGCCGAATGATGCTCTCTCACATGTCCGCGCGATGGGTGTAAATTTAGTAAGTTTGGTAGGGTATGGTCATTATAGTTTGAGTTGAACTTGAAGAAGGGTGTTCAACAAATGTCAAATAATATTGATTAAACTAAATAATAATACACTTCATGTTTTTGTATCGGAATTACTGGGGGACTCTTGCACTCATTAGGGTTAATTTCACTAGACCAACGCAAGTCTGTTAAAAGTCATGTATTTATTCGACAACACTTCTGTGACCATGCCACTGTGTTACAATCTGTCATTTGTATCGAGACTGTTCAAGACTTGGTAAAACTTTCCTCGCGAATGCAGTCCTCAGTGGTTACTTCTTACACGTAATCCGATCACCTGAAGAACAAACCAAATGACTTCTGGATTAGAGGAATATAAAGTTCACACGCGAAACTAATCACATTATTTACAATAATCAGTGAATGCAGAGAAATGTGCGGTCAATAGGACAACTAATCTCAGTATTTATAATGATCAGTGAATGCAGCGAAATTTAAGGTCAATGGAACTGTCCCAACATTCCAATACACCGGGAGGGTGGAGGTCGCTGCAATCACACCTAGTTCTAATGTCATTGGAACACATTAAATCTTTCAATTGTCTCAGATTATGCTCTCCATTACACTAAAATCTCTCCACTGGTATTGTCCTAATCTATTTGTTGTGAATCATAATCCACAGGTACTAGAGCAAGTCGTTGAGCACTTCGCGTCACAATCGTGTCTTTGGCTCCGCTGTATTGTTGAACTTTCTCACTAACTTTGTAGTTTTTGTAGGTGAGAGTAACCTGGCGCACTTTCCCATCTCCGCCTGGAAAGACATCTTTCACAGGACCCAAGCGGTATTCTCCACGAAGAATGTTTTTGTCAGCCACGATGACGACATCTCCAGGTCTTAGATTGCGGTGAGAAGTAGACCACTTCTGTCTCACCACCAGAGTGGGGGCGTATAGTTCCACCCACTTCTTCCAGAAATGATCAGCGATGGTTTGTACCAAGTGGTATCTGGTACTGTCAGAGCTATGAGGTTGCCATCCTCCTGGATTTTTAGCAGTTGCACGCCCAAGTAGAAGACTGTTAGGTGTGAGTACATTTATATCGGAGTCTTCACTTGGGTGGACTCCAATGGGTCGTTCATTGAGAAGGTTAGCTACTTCAGTGCATACTGTAAGGAACTCCGGCACAGAAAGACGCTGGTTGTGTACAGCCCTCATGGTGAGATCAGTGAAGATAACACCGTATGCCTTGCCAGTCGTTCGTTTTTGTACTTCTCCACGAACAGGATATGGTCCGAACAGATCAAGCATGGTGTGATTGAATGGCACAGAAGGTTTCAAACGGGCCTCAGGTAGCAGACTCATTTCCTGCTGCAACAGGAATGGTTCCCTCAGTTTACACAACTGACAGTTCTGTTTCACTTTCTTAGCTAATTTGTCACCATGAGGTACCCAGAAGTACTGTCGAAATCTTGCAAGTGTTGCTTCACGTCCTCTGTGTCCTGCTCGATGTGCTCGTTCCATGAACAGACGGGTTCCATGATGTCTTGCTGGAAGAAGCTTCTGGAGTTCCGAGTCAGAAGTCATGGCATTGTATTTCTGCATGCGCTGTCCAACTACCCATATGCCATTTGGACCCTTCACAGGGGTCAGTCTAGCATACTGACCTCCTTTGCCAGCTTTTCCACTACCTTTCTCTAATTCATCTTGGATAGTGCTTTGTATGTCCTTGACAACATAGTCTTCTGCTTCACGTAGCTGCTGAGGGGTTACTAGACTACTGTGCGCACCTCGGAATGATTTGTTCTTTGCTATGTTGCGTAGCCTTGCGATTACCCAAATGACTCTTTCAATAGAACCATACCGTTTGTAGTCGATCAGGTGGAAAGCAGCTTCTGTTGCCGCTGTGGCACAGACCCTTTTCTCTCCAGGTAAGGGATCTTCCTTTTGAAGACCTAGCTTCAGACTCCATAGTTCAACGGGTTTGTATAGAATGGATGGGCCATTCCACCACTCTGTGTCAGCTCCCAGTTGCATAGGAGTGCGGCCTCTGGTAAGCCAGTCTGAAACATTTTGATCACCAGATATCCATGCCCAGCTGGACATGTCACCATTAGTTGCGGCTTGAATCTCTCCAATTCTGACTCCTTCATACACTTTGAATCTTGTACTGGTCTTGTTAATCATGTTCAGAACAGTCTCAGAATCGACGAGATGAATAACTTCATCAAAGTCAAACCTCATTTCCTTCTGAATGATAACACGAGCTCTCGTGGACAGCACAGCCGCATTTAGCTCCATTTGTGGGGTCGAGACCTTGTTGAGAGGAGCGATTCTACTTTTGGCCATGATGAGTCTACACCAATAGTCTCCTCCTTCCAGTCTCCACCTGATGTAAGCAAATCCATATGCTAGATCACTGCCATCACTCAGAATGATCAGTTGTGGTGTCCCTACAGCATCAGGTGGGTGTAGACAGCACTGAAGCTCCAGTTGCTCCAATTCAAACATGATGGTGAAAAAATGCATCCATTTGGTGCGCAAATCTAATGGAAGTTGATCATCTCATTGCAACTTGCGCGCCCAGGTTTCTCGGAGATACACTTTAGCGATGAGTGTAAAGGGACATACCAGACCCAATGGATCATAGATTGTCATGACTTGTTCTAGCACAATGCGTCTTGTCAGGATATCAGGAATGGAATGTGGAATGTCTGATTTCATCAGATTTGGACCTGTGCGCTGTGCCTTTTTCTTCTTCGAGAAGTTGAGTGTTACTTTGAACACCATGCAGTCTTCTACCGGTTTCCATCCCATGCCTAAGACTCTAACATTGTCACCGTCTCCTTTCAACAGCATTTTGACATTCTCAGTCGTCGGCTGCACAACTGCACAATCGTCAAGTTGGCCTTCTGTTCTGGCAGTTGGTTCACCACTGAGCTGCCAGCATTTCACTTTGAAACCACCCTTTTCAAGCATATCCTCTGTGTCTCGGGATACCTGAAGAGCCTCGGTTTTACTTTCAAATGAATCAATCAGCTCATCCACGTAGTTAGATTTTCTCAAAAGTTGTGCTGCTCTTGGACTGTCTTGTTTGAACAAGTCTGCAGTTTTGTAGATTGCTTCTGTGCTGATGGCAGGGGCAGGTGTGTCACCCATGTTGACACGTTCAATCACATACACATCTGGCTTCTGATCCTGCGCCAAGTTTCGCCACAGAAAGCGATGACAGTGTTGCTCGAGCAACTCCAGATGAACCGAGTTGAACATCTTCTTAATGTCTCCAACAACTGCAATTGGTTCCTCTCTCCATCTCAACAATAGACCAACGAGATTGTTCAGATAGCAGTCTGGACCTTTGGCAAGGCAACTGTTCAATGAAACTCCATGGGAGACTTGGCTGGAATTGAACACTATCCGAACGGGTGTAGAATGTGAACGTGGATTTAACACTGCAAGGTGACTTATGTAGAATTTTGGTCCTGTCCAGCCTTCGATCTCTTCTGGTGACAATTTCCGTGCTACACCCCGGTCCAACATATCCTGGATTTGTGACTCATAAGTGTTAGCCCACTGTAAGTCCTTCTTCAGTGTACGTTCAGTGTTCATCAAAGTTCCAAATGCAGTACTATAATTGTCAGGCAGAGTATTTGGATCTACCAACCATGGGTAACTGGTAATCCAGAACTTGTTTGTCTCATCATACTTCAAATTGTCCTGAATCATTCGCAGTTCCTGTTCTTCCTTGAAGGAGTATGTGTGTCCGATGGTGGGACATTTGCCACAACGACACCCACCACAACGAGGTGTTGTTTCTGTTGCTAGTTCTTCACCCTTTATGAATGAATTCACCTGTTCTTCCACATTCTTATTGCTGAAAGAGTTTGTGGCATTCACAACGGAAGGAACACTATCAATAGATGGCGAACTGTCACTAGATATTTGTGTCAGTGTTGGCTCAACAGTTGGTGAGCAGTGAGCAACCGATTTCCGTACCACTGGACAGTGACTTGGTGTCAAGAACTCTGGGTGTGAACTCAGCAGAGCACACGATGAATTGAATGATTCAAATCTTTGGTGCGTATCATGCACTGTCCTAGCCAAGTTGCTATCCAATATAGTTTCTTCTTTGAGATCTGAATGGGTTCCCTGAAGACAGATGCCCAACTCACCCTGCATAATGCTTAGGTTATCACCAGCTCTAGCTAGCTCATTCTTTGGATGCAAACCGAAATTGTCACATCCCAGTAAGATATCCACTGTGCTGGATTGTCGTTGTAGGACATTTGTATCATAGTCTGGAAAAAGTTTGCTTAGAACATGAGCATCCAGTTTACTGACTGGACCTGTGATCCTGTTCATGCCGAAAGCAACGACTTTCACTTTTCTACCACTGTGTGTTTGCAAGTTCACCTCATACTGACGTGTATCATAGGTTTTCTGTACATTACCCATTGTGGTAACATCTAACATGATACGGTTTAACCTCTTCGCTTGCTTGGTGAGTGATGTAGGATGTGTTGGATCCTCCGTCATAGAAGACCACAGCCTTCTTTCCTGTTCCACATACAACTGCTTGCTGTATGGGGTACAAGGCTAATTGTGTACCATCTGCAATTCGAGTTTCACTTGCAGATTTCACATGAGTTGCAGTATCAGCTGCTTCTTCCTCGTGCAGTCTTCAAACACACTGAACATGGTCGGCCATTCGGACACTTTTCCTTTCGATGGTCTCCAAAGCATATGAAACAAGCATTTACTTGCTTTAGTGCCTCATATTTGCCTTCCTTACCACCAACAGGCAGCTTCTTGAACTCGTTACATTCCTCTGTGATATGTTTAATGCCATCCCTCTGATGAGCTGGGAATGCACATGGATAGAATTTCCTGGGCGAAGCTTTGGTTTTGTCTCGGTCACGCCATTTACCATCACCCTGGTGTGTATGTGCTGTGCGGCCACGCTCCTTATCTTTGCCACCTTCATAGCGATCTTGTCTCCTCTTAGGCTGTGCTTCAGCTAATCTAGCTACAGCCTCTCTTTCACGATTTAAGAATGCCATGAATGGAGTGAATGGTTTTATCTTGCCGTCAGGTGGCAAATCGTGGAATTTCCTGATCCACTCAAATCTCACATGGTTGGGTAGTACAGCAGTTATCTGATCTACATCTCTCATAATAAGCCTCAAGCTTCTGCCACATTAGATCATATGCCTCTGGTTTAGTAACATAAACGGACTTGATCCTTTGTGCAGCTTCACCTTTAACTGAGCGCTTCAGTTCATAAGCCAAGGTTGTCTTGTTGCCATAGGCCCGCTCCGCCAACTCCTTCCACACAGCCTTGAATTCGGGCCAATCCTTTCGTTGTCCAGAAAAGATTGGCAAGGATATCCTTTTCAACTTGATTTCACTAACCATATCATTGGAGTGAATCCCTGTATTGTTGTGTGGTGGTTGGTACCCTGTTTGCCAATCATCCATTGCAAACCTTGGATTGGTGAATGCAGAACTCGTTTGATATGTAGGTGCAGGACCTGGATACATTGGAACATCATTGATGCCACTTCCTGCTGAACCAACTGTACTTGTGTAATGTGGATTCATTGGTGGTCTGTTCATTGGGTGGTATGTGGAACCTAAACCAGGTCCCCAAAATCCTGTAGAACTGAGTATACTACCAGGAATACTGCTCACGGGAACAGTACTTTCTGACCTTGAGAAAGTTGCTGTCCTGGCAGTAGCTGTTTGCGGAGCACTAGTTGCTGTTGCGGAGATTACACTCTGTCGTTTGAGTAAAAGATTAATCTCTCTTTTCCTGCTATCAACTGCGCTACTGAGATCGTCTATCTCATCATGTTCACCCTGTACCTGATCAGGCCCCAGAAGAACTTGCAGTTCAGATAACATGCCATACACACTGTTGAGCATTGAGCCAAGTTCATCTCTATCCAGCTGCAAGGAATGTATATCAGGCTCCAGATTTGCCAGATTATCATCTATCTGATCCAACAGTGTTCTAACTCGCTTCACATTCCGCTTTATCGCTGCGCGAATAGGTGTAGCCTTTGTGCTGTTAGTCAACTGCAGATCATATTCCTTCGCATCTATGAATCGTGCCCTAGCCTCCTCATATGTTTTGGAAACGGATTCCCTGTATTGCTCGATTGTCTCCCCATTGACTGTACGGTGCTGAGCCATATCTTCTGAGGACACACATAACTCATATTCCTCGTCAACACTGACGAAGTCACTGTATGCTTTCTCGAGTTCAGTCATAAGAGTTCTGAGTATTTCCATATCAGAACCTCTGTGAGCTGAAGAAATCAACCGCCTGGCTGAAAGCGTTACAGTTTGCTTAGCCTTGCTACGGTTCTGTTTCTGTGTCTCTACGTTAGCCATGGTGTTATGTATCATTCAGAATCTGTCTTCGAGTAGCTGCTTCTAGTCACCGCTGGCACAATTACTTTCAACTACTCCTTCACAGTTTGCTGAATATCTTAACACAGGTTGTAGTCGACACAAATCACTTGGCTTGGTTAACCCATTGGTTGAAAGTTTTACTGTATCGGAATTACTGGGGGACTCTTGCACTCATTAGGGTTAATTTCACTAGACCAACGCAAGTCTGTACATATTGAAGCAGTTTTTGGATATGACACAAGCTCATTCTTGATGGCGCTCAGTAGATTTGCGAGTATTCGTGGTTGGCCAGAAGTGATATACAGTGACCCTGGCTCACAGCTAGTTGGGGCGGAACGTGAGTTGAAGGAAGCATGGGAAAACGTTGACAAGGACATGCTGCAGAGAAATACCACAGAGAAGGGACTAAGTTGGATCTTTGGACCGGCAGATAGCCCATGGCGCCAAGGTGCTGTTGAATCGCTAGTGAAGAGTGCTAAAAGAGCAATCAACTTTGCTGTACACAACCAGCGTCTTTCTGTGCCGGAGTTCCTTACAGTATGCACTGAAGTAGCTAACCTTCTCAATGAACGACCCATTGGAGTCCACCCAAGTGAAGACTCCGATATAAATGTACTCACACCTAACAGTCTTCTACTTGGGCGTGCAACTGCTAAAAATCCAGGAGGATGGCAACCTCATAGCTCTGACAGTACCAGATACCACTTGGTACAAACCATCGCTGATCATTTCTGGAAGAAGTGGGTGGAACTATACGCCCCCACTCTGGTGGTGAGACAGAAGTGGTCTACTTCTCACCGCAATCTAAGACCTGGAGATGTCGTCATCGTGGCTGACAAAAACATTCTTCGTGGAGAATACCGCTTGGGTCTTGTGAAAGATGTCTTTCCAGGCGGAGATGGGAAAGTGCGCCAGGTTACTCTCACCTACAAAAACTACAAATTTGGTGAGGAAGTTCAACAATACAGCGGAGCCAAAGACACGATTGTGACGCGAAATGCTCAACGACTTGCTCTACTAGTACCTGTGGATTATGATTCACAACAAATAGATTAGGACAATACCAGTGGAGAGATTTTAGTGTAATGGAGAGCATAATCTGAGACAATTGAAAGATTTAATGTGTTTCAATGACATAATACTAGATGTGATTGCAGCGACCTCCAACCTCCCGGTGTATCGGAATTACTGGGGGACTCTTGCACTCATTAGGGTTAATTTCACTAGACCAACGCAAGTCTGTTAAAAGTCATGTATTTATTCGACAACACTTCTGTGACCATGCCACTGTGTTACAATCTGTCAAATTTGTATCGAGACTGTTCTTTTTCTCATGAAAAATCACAATCTATTTCAAACTGACATAGTCAATAATTCATGTGACAGTAATGTCACTAAAACAGATACATTGGGCACTCATAGAGTCAAATAGTAAATCACAACCCAGTGGTATAGCTGACTGACAAACACACACCGACCCTCCTAATGAAAGCACAAAATTATGTTTCCATGAACAACACAACTCATACAAATCATATTATCATATGAATTAATATAACAATTGAATACAATTTATTTCTTAACAAATACAATTTATCGTTAGCATCACTACCTATCAGAATGCATACAACAATAGGAACACAGTGGTATCCGTAAGATCACGCAGTAATTCGAACAACAGCTGATTGCAAACCACGTGACGTCCCGCCTTATTTACATGGCTGGCGCAATTAGTAAATCTGGTCTACACAGTGTACCATCGAATACAAGATGTATGCGGGTTAATAACGTAAAACGGTGGACTCGCCAGTTTCGTCCTGAACATAACCATGCTATTTTAAACACGGCTCACATATAGGTCGTCAATGCTATTCTAGGATATGGCCTAGTTCTTGTGATGCTCACCCTGTTTTTGTTGTCATTGACAGGAATAAAAATTCCCCCTCTCACTATGATGCGAGGATGATGACATGATATCACTGATATTCAGGACTGGGAACTGTTCCATGATTTGATTGGTGGATATGTTTAGCGGATAAAGGTACCCAACCAATTTGATTGGTGGCTATTTTTAGCAACACCTGAGCCGTGCTCTGATTAGTACCTTGTATTTTCATTGGGCGTACTATGATTGGTGCATATTTTCAGAAACTTCCCATCCAATACTATTTAGGATATGACCACCTTTGTTTGGACTTGCCCACGATCTTTTATTTTATTGTTATTTTCTCAATTATTTTTTTTCTTCATTTTTTTTCATTTTACTTTCCTTTTATAATTAAATTTTGGTTATATTATTTTTTAAATTTGTTTTTATTTTTTATTGTTTTTCTTATATTTCGTTCTTAATCTTTTGTTTTATTACCTATGTTTAAACGATTAACCTGTTCCACACTTTGATTGATGGATATTTTCAGAAGGTAAAAATACCCAGTTTGATTGGTAGCTAATTTTTGCAAAGCAAGAGCCGTGCTCCGATTTTCATTGGGCGTGCTCTGATTGAGGGATATTTTTAAACAGAAAAATTTCCATCCAAAGCTATTTAAGATATGACCTGATGTGTGACCTTTTAATTTTTTTTTAGTAAGCAGCGACGATAGTTAGACAGCTACTGGTCATGATAGTATAAAAGTTTTCCGACGTGAGCGTATACAAAATTTCCCTGACACATTTATCAATATATGATTCAATGCTCTTTGTTTATTGGGACTCTCCCGGGGTTTGTGATACCCTAGGACCCTATAATATCCTAGGGACCACCATTGATGTGGAACTTCTGTGCCTCTGGCAGGGGCATTATATAATAGCGTTGCAAATGACATTGCATATTAAGTAACAAAACTCCCTGGCAGGAGAATTCCACAATAACGCTGTTCCAAAACCCCTCATTTATCCTCTACTAGCGATATTATGAAGGGGAGGGGGATTCGGCTTAATGTCACACTCAATGTTGTTTTACTCATATGGTGACAATCAGTTTGGTTGATGGAGGAAGCCGGAATACCCGGAGAGAACCACCGCCCATCGGCAAGTAACTGACAAACTTCCACACATGGACCAGCTTGGCTCCAACCCGTGCGTTATTATGAATTATGTAATTAGTTATTACGGAGTATGGATGAATTATATATAAGTCATGCTATTCGTTATAACTGATAATGTAATTCGTTATACCGTTTTTAAATTACGAAATACGTGATTTGCTATAGCTGATTGCTGAAAATTATTTTATTTCTTCTGTTGCGATAACGGGGTGTCGTATAATTCAATGTATCAAGTTACTTGTTTGTAAACATAGACGTGAGTGATCTGTTATCAGTTTATTTTGCAGTTCTGGATATATATTTCTTGTATGAACTACGGGTTCATCGTCCGATCGACCGGTTATCGGGCTCTAAGCACATCAGATGAAGCAGATTTCGGAATTTCCCAGACCAATATTTTCAAACCGCCATCAATGTAACCTATCCTCCTCTCGTGTGATTGAAGGGCAACCGGATCTTAGATATGAATTATTCTATGAAACTATCAGCTTCAAGGGTTGATACAGTGAAATTTGAAATATTGTATATCAAAACGTCAAAACAACAATGCTTATCTTATATGACACTTTAAGTCTTGCATCACTATCGAAGGTGATTAATTAATAATGATGTATTACGGATAGCAATATATTAAATAATTATTACCTATAACCTTATTATTGTGTTTGGTCGGGTAAATTTCCTACGTATAACATTAATGTACAAGACGTTACATAAAAGAAACATTTATTGAATTACGCTGACTTCTCTATTCAACATCAAGTGACGCTTTTGTGGAAGAAAGCATTTCAATCAAATTCGATATTCTTTATACTTTCGAAGTGTAAACTATACAATAGGAATAGCTATCTGGATAATATATATATAAAATCTGTATTTGACTGACATTACCGCACCGACCTGGTGCCTTCAAATGAGTGGTGGAACATACATTATATGGGAACATATATATATTTAAGGCGAAGAAAGAAGTATGAAAAAAATAAAAACTGCCAACACTTTCACATGGCCCTGGTGCGTTTTTCTGCTTTACTAAGCTGTTTCAAAGAGCTTACCAGTAGAATACAAAAGTGCAGAATTTAAGGCAATAATGTTAACAGTTTTAATAGTCCGCCAGCAACAATATTGCTGTGGAGTTTTTTTCAACAGGTGCAGTGATTATAAGTAGAAACCTATATTCAAAAGAAACTAGAGTCAAAATCTTAACTATAGACTCCTGCATGGATTGATGTATCGGGTAATCGGTTGACAGCTAGTTTTAAAAGGCGTACACTAAAAAGAGTTATGGAATATTCCATCATTATAACACCAGCTAAGGACTTTCCCATATAATGCTATATGGAATAATTTCTAGGACATATATCTGAGAGAGGTGGCGAATAATTGCTGTTTATGCACTCGTATATACACGTGAGCTCAAAGATGCTGTTTAACAACATCCACAACATTTAATAACTCATATCAGGTTTTAGAATTACAGCTCATGTTTTCTTTTACTATAAAAACACTATTCGAACTATTAAATGAAACCGATTAGCCTGCATTCAGACATTCACATGTATCACATCAACGGTCTATGCATTTTGTGATTTTAGGTGTGCTGGGCTTTTATGTGGCAAGGAATAAGAGATTTTTCTTTTATGATCGAGCCTGGTTTTGGCTTTTAATGATTGAGTTTCACATATTTTAGCATATTTTGATCTGTAGGACTCTCATGCAGTATATTAATATGCGGATTGTATGTTGCTAGATCGATTTAACAAATCTTGTTCAAGTTCATTAAGCCTCTTTCCGTTGTGTCATAATGGTGCATATATCAGTTTAATAATAATAATAATAATAATAATAAAAAAAAAAAAAAAAAATGCTATGAAATGCCGCTGAAACATACAAAAAGGAATAACCAGTACGATCTATTCATGTAGTTGAACAAGTTAGTTTCGTCAATAACATGGAGTGTACACAATAGGCGCCAGTTCATCACTGGGATAGGAATGCTATTTTAATGAATAAGGTATAACTCGGTCAAACTGGGGAGAATACAAATGACACAACAGATTCTTGGATATGTGTGAACATTGCAGTTCATTTAAAAAGCTGTTTGCTTCAGGCAAAGGTACGAGCTGTCCAAACTAAAACACTAATCTGCTCAAAAATAATGATTTAAATAGCAAATATGACGTGAACTTTTTTAGAGTTCCCCATGCAATTACGATTACGTTTTTAGTTTGGCCAAGACTATAAGTAAATACACTATAATTCTTAATTCTCATGTCAAGCGATTTTTTCAACATATTTAATGTATTGCAAAAGCGATTTGAAACTGAACCAAGAAACAGACATAGATGTTTAGACAGATTTGAATTGAAATCCTGTCAAATTTGCATGCGATATATTTTTCATAGCATTAAAACAGACAAATATTATATAATGAGGCGATTGTATACTGAACGACATAGGACGGAAATAGGATGAAATCTCACATTAAATGAAGAAGACACAAATGAAGCCATGTTGCCCGTCTTATTATCGAAATAATGAGACTGTCAACATTTATTCCGACAAAATTCTCGTCTATACGTGCAATGTATTGATATCCCAAGCTGGTCATAAATACGCAAGGACATCCTGTCGGGCGTTTTGATGAGCACGGATGGGCATCTAATATATAACTGAGATTGCGACACCGATCTGGTGCTTTCAAAAGAGTACATGTATAACTACTATTAAAGAAAGACATATTCAGGCTTTCCACGAAAACTTTCAGGTTTTCCACGAAAACGCACTTGTACGGTCACGTGGTGGTGTGATGGACCAATTCACAGTAAGAACAGTATATCTAGGGCAATGATATTGTTTATGTAACCATGTATGTTTCACGTGAACATCACGTGCTTATTAACGTTTTTTCTTGTTAATGTCACATGCATGGTATGTATTACCTCTTCTTTGGAGATGTCTCTTATATTCTTAATACCGTTTTAATCCAAATATTACGAACCATGCAAAAGTGTATATCTTTTCTGTTACTTGACGAGACGGATTCAATAAATTCACAATAAACTAACCGGAACATTGAAGACGTAATTAGACTTGTCAACCGCCGATATATCATTCTCCCGAATTTAAAAAAAGATACATATTTGTTAAGATATAAGGCATTGTACTTTCCTGAGCAGTTATACTTCGATGTAGATTATATGCGTTGAGTGACATGTTTTCTTTCCCGACCTCCCGAAAATAGCTGTGTAACTTTGGCATGATAGCCAGTGGAACACTTTACTGGGGATCGTTTTCTTCCATGAGAATGGTGAACGCATGGTTCAGTAACAATAAAATGTATTCTGTATATCAAGTTGTTGTTCTACTCTTTATGCTCATCTTAATTCTTGGGGAATTACCGAGAATAACCATAACAGATTCATGACAATTTAGATCGTTTAAATTTCTAAAACTTTAAACAATATTACAAATAATCTTTCAGATATATATGCCATGTGTGTTAATTCAATGTTCAAATTTTTGGTTCTAACTCAATATGCATGCAGATATAAACGTTTAGTGTTTTGTTTGGTTTTTTATTTTTTTTTTTTATTTTTTAATTTTCAATTTTTTTTTATTGTGCTTCGTCATATATACAAATTGAGCTTTATCCTATATACATATTTAACCTACATCTTTCACCCGCATGTAATGATGGATATCCATGATGAATATCCTAAGCACACCTGCGTTCCCTCGTGTGATTATGTAATTAATAGCTATTTACTGGTATTGTTTGAAAATCCTGGTTTCTCCCGCTGTGTTATTGTGTATGATAAATTTCGAAAAAATTAGAAAAAATGCCCATTCCTGTTTAAATTGTTCAACTGTCCCAGCGGTTGCTGCCGCATATTTTTCAATGCAGTAGTTTTGGTAGAAGTTGTGCTGCAGGGCCTTCCAACTCAATTTTGACGTACCGGTTCTGAATTTTGAAGAGTATATGTATTTTTTTGTTGGTAACAGTAGTGTATTAATGCTACATTGTTTATAGTCACAGCCCAGGATTTTCTTGTCTGCCCCCATCTCCCCTCTTATACCGATTTCCGTTTTCAGCCATACTTCAAGACTGTCCCACAGTATTTTTACATACCTACAGTGAATAAATAAATGTTCTAAAGTTTCTGTTTCCTGATCACAGTGGTCACATAGGTTAGTGCTAGACAAACCAATTTGGTACAAGAATGACTTTGTTGGTAAAATTCTATGTAAAGTTCTGATATATTCAACGCCTGCTCCCATTTTTCAATTGGTACATTCGATCGATAATTCAACAGGTTATAGTAGCGTCCACATCCCTTTTTCTGCCCTGCTAAATATCGACAGTAAACTGTTGTTACCGGTATTATCTGTAATTGGGAATTAAATTCCAGGTTTATTCTATTTATCCATTCTCTAAGAACATTTTGTTTCAATTTATTATAATCCAGGAACGTTCCTTTTATATCAAATTTATTTTAGAAATCCTCAAATGTCAATATTTTGCCATTTGAGTCAATAATGTCACGTATATATTTAATATTATGCTTATACCAATGAGCTATAAAGAAAGAACTGTTTCTAAAATGAACATTATACCAAAGAGGTTCGGTTTTTGCGTGCTTTATCTGGAATTTGAACTTGTGCAAAATCTTCAACAAATTTCCAACACGCGCTAACTTGGAATGATTGTCCTTCATATGGAGAAGAGTCTCTGTATATGACCCGGTTTGTTTTTTGTCCATACGATTAGGATGATTCAGTTTATTTTTCCATACGATTTCTATTATTTGTTTACAACAAAGTATTTCCCATATTTTGTTTATATATATTTATTGTATTGCAAAAACTTAATTCTGTTGAAATGAGAAAACACTGTCGGCGTTTTTGCAATATATTACATTCTGGGAGATAAGATATAATTTGCGGAGCTGAATATATCCATTAAATTAATTTGCTCTGGCGATTCGAGAATGTTATTCACAATGCTTCTCTTTCTCTGTTGATGTATACATTTTATATGTGAAATTACTGGTATATTTTTTTCGAAACTCGCAGGTAGGCTTCAGATCGGACATTTAGCTGTTATTTGGTCGTAAATATTGATAACGTTAAAAGAATATGAGTCAGTGATATGTGGATTTAGCAGTATAGGAATTTTGAGTCCTGTCAGCGTTTATTTCTTAAATACCGTACAAGAAACTAGATTTATTTTGTGCCTGCTTGGATTTCGGGTGAATGTGGGTGATATTGGGCGAATGTGGGTGATAGCGGGTGAATGTGGGTGATATCGGGTGAATGTGGGTGATATCGGGTGAACATAACGTCTGGGGATTCTTTAAGAAGACATACATGTATACAGTCATTAAGTACCAAATACAGTTGCATCCGTATATCGTATTACATGTACTTTTTCAGAAGTGAACTATATTTTAATGTCTTTTTTCTACATTCAAATACTAGAATACGGATGTTACATATGATAGTCCATTTATTCATGGCATTTATCGAATTAATATATTATATATTTATGAAATATATTTATAAAGTTATATCCGTGAAAAGTTCGGGCATGAATAGTGTACAAGGGTATTAGCAATCGCGTAGAAGGGTATCGACAATTAAGCCATTGCCCTAAAAAATATTATTGTGATTATATTTTCTAAGAAACGCTAATGATAACTAGATAGAGGATTAACGTGATACTCATGGCAAAAGTCTACAGATTTGGAGGCTTTCCGTTTGAACCGCAGAATTTATCTTAAATCTATAGGTTTTATTCATGAAATTCATATATATGGGTAACATGACATACTGAGTATCTTATTGTTTTGTTTAAAAGTCTCTGTCATTTAGGGGACGTCTGTCATTTAGCGTGCCAAGCAAAACTGATGGATAGAAATATAAGTTTTATAGGTTAATATTTAAGAAGGAATTTTGAAAGCTATATATACTGAAAAACTAGGCAAAAAGTCTCGCAAAGGTTTATACACTTACTTATCAACAGATTACATTAATTCTTTTCATATTTATATATTGTAAAAGTCGTGAAATCCACAGGAAAGCCAAATTGGATAATCACATGATATTTGGGCGTTTTTAGTCCAAAATTATGAAAACTGAAAAACTGAGATCCAATGAGCGTACTGTCGCATTTAAAATAGTCGTGGTTTAAATTTTATTTAATTTAAATTATACTATGATAAAACTATAGTGACACCAGAGGCGGAAATAACGTTAAATAATGAAATCACAACTCACCAAACTTCACTTTATTAGCATCTCCGTGTTCTATCAAGAGGTGTGTGGTACTACAGCCAAAAACCGAGACGTTTGGTATAAATAAACCGTATAGATATAGATAATGCTAATACCCGAATAGGTGTTTTCTAAGAAATTGTAGAAAATCGTAATAAACCAGGATTTCCCTGTCTTAGGGTGCATATTAATGGTCGGGAGCTTTTTAAGTTCGGTTGTGTTAAGCATACACGCACGCAGTTCATTCCACTTCAAAATTCTAAAGTTTTCCATTGGATCAATGGCATAGGTATATAGACACACCTATGAACATATACTATATGAATAACGTGTGTTGTTAATTGTAAAACAACTAATTTGTTACACCAACATTCGCACACAATTTCTTCTAAAGTCTGTAATATTTTCATACATCTATAATATAAAGCGGAATTTTAGTTTTGTTTAAAATCCCATTTACACACAGGTAGATAACCGGACGTCCACTCGGCAACGAAGTGCAGAACACCCAACTCCTGTTCAGCAGGACATGTGAGTAGCTCAAGGAAATGTTTACAGATGAGCATTCAAGATCGTACATGGCGTTACCACCAGTTCCCAGTACGAAAATTATGGATTAAACAAGATTATATAGACAAATCAGGGGTAGAATAAACTGTACGATGTCATGCATGTGAGATCTGATTTTCATGCCCGATCACGATTGGGGTCGAACGATATAAAATATTGTCAAATTAAACCTCGCCCAGATCGTGAGTCGTAAGCTGTTGAGCAGGAAGTATATTTTACATATATTTGAGCTACAATTAACTTTATGGTGGGTGGAGTGAAGAAACTTGTACCGGCACCGTCATCGACGAAAGTAGGATTTTATATGGTTTTGCAAAATTGAGGGTTTGAAATACTGACTGACATGCGTGAAGCATCCATGATCACCCGTTCCTACCATGTGCCGAACCATACATGTGCACGATTTTTTTGTGATGAAAAATCAGACTGGCGTGTCTGACAAGACTAAAATTCAACACTGAATCTTGGGATATTACATCCCATCAACCCAATGGGATCTACTGAATATGGCTTGTCTATCTCAACGAGAGACGATCACCAAACTGACATATCTGACATGGCTATAAATAGAGAAAAATCAAACTGACCTATTAACCTTATTGACAGACCAGCCATATTGATTATAGTCCCCAGCGGTGAAATAGAATGTAATTTCCCAAGATCCGCTCTTGCATTTTAGTCATGCCAGATACGTATTAATAAATTTTGATTTTCCGCTCGTTTTCTTCAGAAACGTCATTTCGGTCGATGGTCATTTTACTCTGCGAAGGATAAGTTACATTGGGATGTCCCCCTTAGGTAGATAGATGGAATATCTGAAATATCCAAATATTCAAAAGGGGGAAATTGGGACAAAAATCAAACTGGCGTATCTAACATGACCAAAACTTCAAGAGAAGAAAATAAAATAAAAATGCCTGCCGTCATCCCTTACACGAAGGAATGATCCATACCTCTGTAGTTGTTTATGCCTGCCGTGATCCCTTACACGAAGGAATGATCCATACCTCTATAGTTGTTTATGCCTGCCGTGATCCCTTACACGAAGGAATGATCCATACCTCTGTAGTTGTTTATGCCTGCCGTGATCCCTTACACGAAGGAATGATCCATACCTCTGTAGTTGTTCATGCCTGCCGTGATCCCTTACACGAAGGAATGATCCATACCTCTGTAGTTGTTTCTCTTTTACAGAGTTAACATAAATGTCATATTCTGATAACTTACCTGCCCCTGGACCTGTTTTAAATGTCATATTATGGTATTTTCATGCCTCTGTAGTTATTCTTTTGCAGGTTTACTATGTATGTTATATGTTTGTAACTTACCTGCCCCAAAGGCTATTTTTGTACAGAGTAATTATTTCCTTATTATTCCTTATTTCCTTCCTCAGTTGTTTTTCATACCGATTTATTATAAATGTCTTATGCTGGTAACCTACCTGCTTTTATTTATTTTTTTACAGAGTAACTATAAGTGTCATACATTGGAGATTTTTTTTTTTACAAGGCTTGTCAGGGATGCTCACTTCATATCAAGTGAAATAACTAGCTAAATACCTTTGATTTCTTTGACAGGCATTTAGACGGCGTATATACACACAAGGCTATTCTATGGATAACAACTACTTTATTGCTGTGGAGCTGACGTTTCGTTCGGGATACTTCCAACTTTTTCGAAGCTAATGTAGCTTTGAAAAAGTTGGAAGTATCTCCAACGAAACTTAGTTCCACAGAAATAAAGAAGTTGTTATCCATAGAATAGCCTTGTGGTAAATACTTTTGGTGTAATTTCCGGTTAAGTTATCACCAAAGATTAAATCAAGAATGTCATTTTTTCAAGCCATGATGACTATGAAATATTAAACGTGATATATCACGATTGTTGTTGAAGGTCTGAACTGTCAATTAACCCGCCCGTGCTGTGAGTCGTGCGTTTCTAACCAGGAAGTATATATAGTTACAGGCTTGGGTGGAGCGATGAAAAGTGTACTTATATATGTGGGTTGATATTTATGGGACAAAAGCAAGGTTCCATGATTTTGCAAACTCAATGGTCGATCTAATTCCTCATCAAAGAAATAGTACAGCACATTGGGCGGAAATACTGACCCAGATAAAAATAGACGTGGGACGCCGTAATCTAAAATCAACCTCCAAAATATCGACCGTCAAACGGCAGAACATGAAGTCTCTGTTTCCGATTAGCCGTAATCATTCCTCGAATTCCTATTCTTCTCATGAACCGAACTACGGACCCCACATATCTTATTGCTTACCGGACCCTACATAGACCATGCTAACCTAGCCCCATACAGATCATTGCTTACCGAAACCTACATAGCTTATTGTTTACCGAACCCTACATAGATCGTTACTTACCGAACCCTATTTTGCTTACCAAATCGAAAATTGCTTACCGAGCCCTACACCATTGGTTACCGAACCCAACATAGATCATTGCTTACCGAACCCTACTTTGCTTACCGAACCCAACATTACTCACCGAACCTTACTCAGATCATTGCTTACCGAACCCTACATATATATCATTTCTTACCAAACCTTATACCGATAATTCCTTACCGAACCTACATAGCTCATTGTTTACCGAATCCTATATGGATCACTGCTCACCGAACGCTACACGGATCGTTCTTTACCGAACCCTATATAGATCATTGCTTACCCTATATAGATCATTGCTAGCGAACCCTATACAGATTATCGCTTACAGTATATAGATCACTGCTTTCCGAACCCTATACAGGTCATTGCGTACCGGAACCTATAAAGATCATTGCTTACCGCACATAGATCATTGCTCACCAAACCCTGCATAGATCATTGCTCACCGAACCTTTCTTTGCTTACCGAACCCTACATTGCTTACCGAACCCAACATAGATCGATGCTTACCGAACCCTACATTGCTTACCGAACCCAACATAGATTATTGCTTACCGAACCCTATACTTATCATTGCTTACCGAACCTTATAAAATCATTGCCTACCCTACATAGAGCATTGCTTATCGAACCCTGCATAGATCATTGCTTACCGAATCTTTCTTTGTTTACCGAACCCTACATTGCTTACCGAACCCAACATAGATTATTGCTTACCGAACCCTATACTTATTATTGCTTACCGAACCCTATAAATCATAGCTTATCGATCCCTACATAGCTCATTGCTTACAAAACCCTACATAGCATTGCCTACTTAAACCTACACAGATCATTGCTTACCGAACCCTACATAGATACTTGCTTACCCTGTATAGATCCTTAACTCATCGAAATATATACAGATTATTGCTTACCGAACCCTATATAGATCATTGCTTACCCTGAATAGATAATTGTTTAACACACGGTTCTTAGATCATTTCTTTCCGAACCCATGCCTAACCCTACATAGATCATTGCTTAACAAACCCAACAAAGATCATTGCTTACCATACCCTATTTTGCTTACTGAACCCAGCATTCCTTACCGAATCCGACAGATAGCATTGCTTACCGAACCCTACATAGATCAATGTTTACCGAACCTTTCCTTACCGAACTCTAGCTTTTCTTACAGAACCCAACATTGCTTACCGAACCCTACCTGCTTACCGAACCCAATATTATTTATCGAACCCTACATAGATCATTGCCTACCGAACCCTACATGTAACATTTCTTACCGAACCCTATGCAGATCATTGTTTACCGAACCCTACATAGCTCATTGTTTACCGAACCCTATATAGCTCATTGTTTATCGAACTCTACATATATCATTTCTTACCCAACCTTATACAGATCATTGCTTACCGAACCCTACACCATTGCTTATCAAACCCTATATAGATAATTACTTTCCCTGTATAGATCATTGCCTACCGAACCCTACATGTAACATTTCTTACCGAACCCTATGCAGATCATTGTTTACCGAACCCAATATAGTTCATTGTTTATCGAACCCTACATATATCATTTCTTACCCAACCTTATACAGATCATTGCTTACCGAACCCTACATCATTGCTTATCGAACCCTATATAGATAATTACTTTCCCCTGTATAGATAATTGCCTACCGAACCCTACATGTAACATTTCTTACCGAACCCTATGCAGATCAATGTTTATCGAACCCTACATATATCATTTCTTACCCAACCTTATACAGATCATTGCTTACCGAACCCTACATCATTGCTTATCGAACCCTATATAGATAATTACTTTCCCTGTATAGATCATTGCCTACCGAACCCTACATGTAACATTTCTTACCGAACCCTATGCAGATCAATGTTTACCGAACCCTATATAGCTCATTGTTTACCGAACCCTATATAGCTCATTGTTTATCGAACCCTACAAATATCATTTCTTACCCAACCTTATACAGATCATTGCTCACCGAACCCTACATCATTGCTTATCGAACCCTATATAGATAATTACTTTCCCTGTATAGATCATTGCTTACTGAACCCTAAACAGATCAATGCTTACCGAAGCCTATAAAGACCATTGCTTACCGTACATAGATCATTGCTTACCAAACCCTACATATATCATTTCTTACCGAACCCTATACAGAACATTGCTTACCGAACCGTACATAGCTCAGTTTTACCGAACCCTACATAGATCATCGCTTACTGAATCCCATACAGATCATTACTTCGCGAACCCTATATCATTGCTTACCGAACCCTATATAGATCATTGCTTTCCCTGTATAGATCATTGCTTACCGAACCCTAAACAGATCATTGCTTACCCTGTATAGATCCTTACTCACCGAAGTCTATACCGATTATTAGCTTACCGAATCCTACAAAGGTCATTACTTATCGAACCCTATACAGATCATTCCTTACAGAACCTTACATAGGTCAGTGCTTACCGTACCGTAAGCTCATTGTTTACCGAACCCTACATAGATCATCGTTTACCGAATCCCCACAGATCATTGCATCCCGAACCCTACATCATTGCTTACCGAACCCTATATAGATCATTGCTTACCGAACCCTATACAAATCATTGCTTACCGAACCCTACATAGCTTATTGTTTACCGAATTCCGTTACTTACCGAACCCTATTTTGCTTACCGAATCGAAAATTGCTTACCGAACCCTACATCATTGGTTATCGAACCCAACATAGATCATTGCTTACCGAACCCTATATAGATCATTGCTTACCGAACCCTATACAAATCATTGCTTACCGAACCCTACATAGCTCATTGTTTACCGAACCCTACATAGATCATCGCTTACCGAATCCCCACAGATCATTGCATCCCGAACCCTACATCATTGCTTACCGAACCCTATATAGATCATTGCTTATCGAACCCAATACAAATCATTGCTTACCGAACCCTACATAGCTCATTGTTTACCGAACCCTACATAGATCATCGCTTACCGAATCACATACAGATCATTGCCTCCCGAACCCTATATCATTGCTTACCGAACCCTATATAGATCATTGCTTTATAGATGATTGCTTGCCGAACCCTAAACAGATCATTGCTTACACTGTATAGATCCTTACTCTTCTAAATCTATACAGATTATTAGCTTACCGAACCCTACAAAGGTCATTACTTATCGAAACCTATACAGATCATTCCTTACAGAACCATACATAGATCAGTGATTACCGAACCCTATACAGATAATTGCTTTCCCTGTAATGATCATTGCTTACCGAACATATACGGATCATTGCTTTAAGAACCCAGCAAAGATCATTTCTTACCCAACCCTATATAGATCAGTGTTTACCCTGTATAGATCATTGCTTACCGGACCCTATACAGATCACTGATTACCCGATATATATATATAGATCATATATCTATATATAGATCAGTTTTTACCGAACCCTACACAGATCATTGCTTGCCGAACCGATGTAGATTATTGCTTACCCTATATGGATCATTGCTTACCGAACCCTATGCAGATCATTGCTTACCCTACACAGATCATATCTTACAGCATATAGATCATTGCTTGCTCTGTATAGATCACCGCTTACCGAAATCTACATAGATCATTGCTTACCGAACCCTACATTTATCGTTACTTACCGAACCAACCCAATATTGCTTACCGAACCCTACATTACTTGCTGAACCCTAACTAGATCATTGCTTACCGAATCCTACATTGATAATTGCTTACCGACCCCTACATATATCATTGCTTTCCGAACCCAACATTGCTTACCAAACCCTAAATTGCTTACCGAACCCTACATAGATAATTGCTTACCGAACCATACATAGATCATTGTTTACCGAACCGTACATGCTTACCGAACCATATATAGATCATTGTTTACCCTACATAGGCAATTGTTTATCACACCGTTCTTAGATCATTTCTTACCGAACCCTACACAGATCATTGTTTATCGAACTCATACCGAACCCAACATAGATCATTGCTTGCCAAACCCTGCATAGATCATTGCTTACCAACCCTATATATGTTATTTCGTAGTATATAGAGGAAATGTATATCCATGTATATTTGAATGAGATTTACAATCGGTTCGGATGGTTCCTTGTCATGAACGTTTCTCGTGATGTGTCTGTTTCAGTAATTCTTCTAATATGAGAACGTTTCAGCTAACGTCTTATTAACATTCACCACTAACATCTGAAATAAAATATTTCCCATCCAGACATTCATGTGTATCAATATGGATGCAAACTTCATGTTTCCATTATACTAGAATATAACCCGCTGAGTATGCAGCCCGATTCTAATGTTGATTGTGAAAGGACTGAATGATTCAAAACAGTGATTATGATATAATTGATCCTTGTGAAGATGTAGATACCGTACCGCTGTTGTTATATATCTTCCGTCGCTATACTTGTACCAGTCGCTATACTAAGTTGTTCAATATTATAATCCCTATTTCAGTCGAATACGCTCTAAACCAGGAGAAACGCAATCTCACACTTCTTTTACACGTTTGTTTTCCATTGAATATAAAATTAATTTATTGTTAATCAATTCTTTTGTACGCTTTGAGTGATACTAAAATTAACCGATATGACACTGAACTATTGGGATGATCGGAATCTAATAATCTGAATGTAATGCTTAATGCCATGTTTGGTTAGGGCACTCGGATATGTGCCCATCCGCCTCACCAGACATTCTCATTAAGAGCAGAGATTTAAAACTCTTCACACTTAATATTTCTACCATAAAATGTTACCCTAAATTTTGTAACAGTGGTGCCATCCTCAACATAATTGAACAAGACAGAAAGCTAATTTCATGCTTGGATGCGACCCAAGATCTTAGCCATCTTTTTATGTTTTTTTTTCTTTTTCCTTCGCATCTAAGATAATGTAACTTCAATCCAAAATGAAACCTTCGCTCAAAATACTATGTACGAAAAGTACCAATGGCACACAGTCATTGTGAAAAAGATGCCCAGAAACCTCTTGTGTGTACCAAAGATACACATATTACGTATTATATGTGTCTATATATATTGTACGCATTCGATTTGTACACTCCTGATTATAGGCCTACAGGTAACAGATTAACGTGGGCATGGCCAAGGCGCCTCTATGTAGCGTTTTAGATGTTGGAGCGAAATTCGTATCATTATTACAGAAGATACATGACGATTGTATGAGCGTTATTGAGACCTCTTGGAATTATCAAACTCTTGTGGTAAACCCGTGTATCGAAAACACAAAACGAATGTGTGCAATAAAAACATATCATTCTGTGTATTTTAGAAAGTACACATTAGTGTCTATCACTGCTACACATATGACACGAGACATGTATGTGCCACAGTGTGTACCAGAAATATCAAATTTATGTACACATTAGGGAAGAAGCATTGATATCGAATATTTGACCGTAGTTTGTTACGTAGCGGGGGGAGAGCGGCCCGTACTAGGTGTAAAATATGCTAACTCACGCCGTTCCAAGGTGTAAGGCTAAACACAGAGGATAATAGTAGAGAATGCGTATACGCATATTGGCCTTTGACTTCTGAGCATGAATTTCACGAAATCTGTAACCAAAATGTAATTCCGTCACATAATTCAAAATCTCGGTTATATCATTCCTGAACAATTTTGCCCGTGTTTTTGACCAGTCATTCTCGCTCTTTCACATTCATTCGATTATACGTGCATTGCCGGGCACATGCCAACAGAATTTATGTGTCTAGGTCTGTCCTCAGAATTTTTTAAACCGGATAAAATTGAAACTTGTAAAATAGGAAAAATCGCAACCCCTTAAGAAATGGATCAAAATGTAATTCCGTCACGCAGTTTTGCTTAACCACCTTTATCAATTTGAAACTTTACTTGACGGAAATCAGATATAATGTAGTCTAGGCCCTCAGGTTTCGAATAAAACATCACCTGAAATGAGAAACATTCGAGTTTTGATGGAATATGTATGTAACATGCAACCCATCTTCATAAGATGGTTACTTCACTGTAATTCCGTCACGCGGCGTTCGAATGTCACGTAATCAGGTACAAAACAATTGTATTTCCTCTTTTTAGCCCACCATCACCAGATGATGGGCTGTTCAAATCACTTTTCGTCCGTCGTCCGTCGTCGTCCGTCGTCCGTCAGTCAGTCAGTCAGTCAGTCAGTCCGTCCGTAAACAATTCTTGTTACCGCGCGAACTATTGGATCTCAGGTACACAGGTTCCCCTTGGGGTCTAGTTGTGCAAGAAACTCGCAATATGGATCTTTTTCAAATTTGGTACCAGGTTCCCCTTGGGGTCTAGTTGTGCAAGAAACCTTTTCTGGTCCGATTCGAAAATTCAATATGGCCACCAGGCAACCATCTTGGATTTCCCCATGAAACCTTGTTACCGCGATTTCTCAGGAACTACTGCATGGATCTTTTTCAAATTTGGTACACAGGTTCCCCTTGGGGTCTAGTTGTGCAAGAAACCTTTTCTGGTCCGATTCGAAAATTCAATATGGCCACCAGGCAGCCATCTTGGATTTCCCCATGAAACCTTGTTACCGCGATTTCTCAGGAACTACTGCATGGATCTTTTTTAAATTTGGCACACAGGTTCCCCTTGGGGTCTAGTTGTGCAAGAACCTTTTCTGGTCCGATTCAAAAATCCCATATGGCCACCAGGCAGCCATCTTGGATTTCCCCATGAAACATTGTTACCGCGATTTCTCAGGAACTACTGCATGGATCTTTTTCAAATTTGGTACACAGGTTCCCCTTGGGGACTAGTTGTACAAGAAACCTTTTCTGGTCTGATTCGAAAATCCAATATGGCCACCAAGCAGCCATCTTTGATTTCCTCAGGAAACTTTGTTATCGTCAATTCTCAGGAAGTACTGCATGGATCTTTATCAAATTTGGTACACAGGTTCACCTTATGATCTAGTTGTGCAAGATACCTTTTTCGGTTCAAATTGAAAATCCAATATGGCCACCAGGCGGCCATCTTAGATTTCCTCATGAAAATTTGTTATCGTGATTTCTCAGGAAGTACTGCCTGGATCTTTCTCAAATGTGGTAGACAGGTTGCCCTTGTGGTCCAGTTGTGCAACATACCTTTCTGGTCCGATTCCTAAATCCAATATGTCCATCAGGCGGCCATCTTGGATTTCCCCATGAAATTTTGTTATTGCGATTTCTCAGGAACTACCGCATGGATCTTTATCAAATTTGGTACACAGGTTCCCCTTGTCACCTAGTTGTGCAAGATACCTTTTCTGGTCCGATTCGAAAATCTAATATGGCCACCAGGCGCCCATCTTGGATTAATGAAACTTTGTTATCCTGATTTCTCAAGAAGTACTGCATGGATCTTCCTCAAATTTGGTACACAGATTCCCCTTGTGGCCCAGTTGTGCAAGATACCTTTTTTGGTCCGATTCGAAAATCCAATATGGCTGCCAGGTGGCCACCTTGAATCTTGTGACACAATGTCACAACTCGACAACTCTAAACTACTGCATGTTTCGATCCAAGGGAAATAATCAAGATTCAGACACTTTCAAATTCGAAGTTTCAACATTACTGCGCGGACCAGATCCCTTCAGTATTAAGTATTGTAGCATCTTACTATTTTCGAGCATGGTATCTTAAAAGAGATATCTCAAACTAGTCCAGTAAACAGAACAGAATTAGCATTCGTTCCAAATTATAAAATCTTAAGTATGCCAAAGTGTCAAAGAGATTTTTCTTCGCTTCCAGTACCCAATGATGACACGTGCAAAAAATAAATAAAATAAAAATACTACAAAACGAAGACGAAGGATCCTCCGTACATGTACATTCACTTTCAGACTAACTTTGCTCATTTCTCTTGTACTATAACAACCGACATAAGTTCAGTTTCTAGAAATCTTGAAACTCCTGAAACAGTGTCGTTTTTTCGATCTTTTTCGCTCAGATTCGAAATTCTGTAAACAAAATTACAACTCAATCGTCTTAGTAACAATGGACAAAAAGATCCTCTTGTCATTAGCTTACAATTATCGGATTATGATGGGCGCCAAGATCCTTCAGGATCTCTCGTTCTCTCATCCTACAGTTCTTTGTAATAGGGTTAGGAAAATGATATTCCAAAACAGATGTTACCATAGACGAGTAATAACAGGGGTTTAGAAGAGCTGAAAACATTCATGTGAGACGTTACAGTCACCTCACCGGAAGTGAATTTTTACCCTGCGCATGCACCCAAAATGTTCCGGAAACACAATTGCGCTGGAACCAATGTCACCTCCGGTCACGTGACTGTGACGTCAAAAGGTCAAACGTCAATATGCGGGTTAATACACATTGTCTACTATCACTGAACGATGAAACAGTCTGTTTGAGACTACTGTCATGAAAACAACCCTATGTCCGTACGAAGTGAGAGTTTTCAATGGATACTCTGTGCGACGTTTTTGGACAAAACACACATCGCAAACAAGGCACGCGATGTCGTCTCGAGGCCACAGTGCGCATTGGTGATAGTATTGGTGCTATATTTCGTCGGGCTATGTGTGTGCCTGTTCGGAGCTCCACACGTCACGCATTGACGCCATCAGCCCAACTCTCTCACTTCGTTCCCCTACACGGAATATATACTATTACTGAGGGATTTCTCGTCCTCCATGTTTCATCAAGTGTGTTGCTCCAAATCGCACAAAAGTCTTTAGCTTCGCCCGACACAATATTCTCAATGCTCAAAACATTTTGAAAGTAAAGCAAATCGGTATAATACCCAACAAGATGTCCTTGTGACGTCATCGAACCAGCCAATCCTACTTAAGCTACACACACCATCTCACCCCCAACCAACTTCACACCCGCTCTTCCCAAATAATCTACATATCAACAGATGAAACACGGAAACTCTTCCCCAGGGTGGGGCAATAATCCCCAGGTGATAGTTGTCCGTAGGACACTCGTACCTGGTTAACATTGTCTGTAGGACATTCTTCCCCAGCTTGGAGTGTCCCCCGGACACTCTATGTATAGGAAAGCGTACCGCAGCACACCGGCTCTTTTAATAGTATAGATATGTTCCAGATCTTGTCCGCCTAACCGTCTTAGTCAGCAAGAGCAACATATCGAGCACCGGGCTTATTATAAAACGATGGATCTGCATGGTCAGGAAGATGTACCGGTTCAGGCACGTCTATTTGCAAGCCCGTAGGTTGGTTTCGAAATGGGGGGGAGGGGGGATTCAGATTTGATTACCCTCTCCCCCCCCCCCACACACACACACTTAAAACTTTTGAAAATTTAGACGTAAAATGTCGCGTTCTGGCACAAATTGACAGATAATTTCTAACTGTTGAGAACTGTATTTTTTAGACTGAAGTGAAAATAATGTATGCAGAATTATGAATCTATTTTCACGTTTGTTTCGCATTTATAAGCGCGCATCGATATTGAAAAAAATCACATGCCTGAATGCATTAGACTTTCTAGTTTTACTTAACACACACGAAACAATTACCTTTACATAAAGTAACATTGTAAAACAATAGAATACCGATACGATTCATTTATACAAAGCTAAAATAAGCGAATCCTCACAGCCCAACAGGTGAGAGTCTAGCGGCCGCCTATAGGCCACGGAAGCTCCATGGTCCTGGATCGCCGCAGATGCGTTCTACACTTTTCCCGGAAATAAATCTGTAACATAATGTATGTAGATTTATGGTTTTATTTTCACTTTTGTTTCGCATAAATCTACGCAAGCATCGATACTGAAAAATATCACACTTTATGCCCGACTGCATTTGACTTTCTGGTTTAACACATACAAAACAGGTCTACAACACACCACGACACGTCGTGCGCTCGCCGCGATAATGTCTGATTTTAGATACATATGGAAACTCCAAATTAAATATTACGCTCACAAACTACATGAATAGATGATGGCCTGCTTTCTACACCTCTAGATACTCTAATTACATAATCCACATTCGTTTATTTTACATCTCGTTTTAAGACATTAGTTCTACGTGGATTCGCAGGATTTGCTGATCGCTCCTTTTTCCAGATGGGGAGGGGGGTTGGGGTGGGGTATGGGGCAGTGGGGTTCGCCCCCCCCTTCCTCCCATTGCCCCATACCCCCCCCCCCCCTCGTAGATCCGCCCTTGCACTTAACTCTGCGTGTTAAGTAACGTGATCAGAAAGTGCACGATACAAATCGTATATGACTAAAATAAAAATTAAATGTGGAATATGGACGAAGAAGATCAAGTCGGTCTAAATTTATGCAGATATGAATGAGTATAATGGGTGCTTCATTATCATTTGTCTCTATCACCAGAATTCAACTCTTTGCTATCAAATATCAACTATACTATAATCATGCGGTTTTCAAGCAATTATATGGCATCAGATTCCATGACACAGACGGATAAATGTGTACTCAACTCATTATTACTGCACTAGTATTTGTGATTATTAAGGTCTGTGAAGTGTATAATTGTCCCTAATTATGGTCAGTTAGTCTCATCATGAAAACCAGTATATGAAGCGATTGAAATATATATGTCACAGTAACATACCACAACGATAACCTACATATCATCATAGAAACCATAGTGACTGAAGATCATTTTTGTCCTGCAGTATTGAAGTGAAACACCATATAAAGATAAAATACACAAATTATCGAGAATTTAAATGCCATATGTGTTGAAGAAAATCGTATTCGAATGGACAGTCACAACAGAAGCGTGATTCACAACAGGCTTTGGGAATCGTGATTCACAACAAACTTTGGGAATCGTGATTCAGAGCAAACTTTGGGAATCGTGATTCACAACAAACTTTGGGAATCGTGATTCACAACAAACTTTGGGAATCGTGATTCACAACAAACTTTGGGAATCGTGATTCACAACAAACTTTGGGAATCGTGATTCACAACAAACTTTGGGAATCGTGATTCAGAGCAAACTTTGGGAATCGTGATTCACAGCAAACTTTGGGAATCGACTTTATAAAAGAATAATCGGTCAAGTTTTGAAGACTGTAACGTCCTGATGTTTGCTCATTTTTGAGATCAATCTAGGTAAACCAAGATGGTAAATCAGGGGAATACCATCTAGACGTAACGCTATGAAAACTTCGTGCGAATTGTTCGCCGATATTCTACGAGATCCCATAATAAGCCAATCACGACAATTTCTACCTTTTCTCTCCGACAATGACTGACGTTTAATTCACGGAGATTACCATCTTCGCACGGTACAATCTTTTGATATTTTATTCTATCCCCTAACAAAGCCAGACTTTTCGGTGGGAGTAAACTCTTTGATCTTTGCGGTTTTACACGCACACTGTCTGGAAATGATGCCATATTTGGATACTATTTCAGGATAATGTTTATATATTAAACACATGCGTAATTACTGTGGGTGTGATTTTGAAATTGTTCCTCCAAATTAGCCACCTGATTGGCTAACAAATGTAGTTTCAAATGTTCATGGGATTTATACAGGGCAGAATTCAAGTAAAATATCCGTGATATTATATCTGAGTTTACTGAGATTGCGTTGAGATATGTTTCCCGCTTCCCTTTTTAAAAGCCGTGTTGGTCGTGCATGTGCCTTGTATACCCCCATTGTCTCACGAAAACAGTCTAGATGTTGAAGTGTATACGCTTAATGTGATAAACGGTAGCTTGATCAATGCCCGACCTCCAGCCTTACAATTCATTTGGAGAACGCTATCGAGTACGCCAAGGAAGTAGGCCCTCACTGTGCACGATTGTGAAAGCTGGGGGTGGAAGAGATCTGTCAGGTACATAGTACAATGTCCTACTTTGGATTGGTAAAAGACAAATTGTTATAGAATGATATTGTCTGTCCGCAAATGTGATACAGCGAGTTGGTCGAAAAGATGTGGGGATATGTTTTCGCTTTCGCTTGTTCCTGCCAAGAACAGAGGCGGTTAATTCTTGTATGTTTTATGAAACAATAAGACCAGCGCTCATGTAGCATAACTCTGAACTCCAAATCCAGGACCATAGTTCATACGGATATTATATTACCATGATTACTGTAGCTCAATTTGGAGAAGATAGACGCCACAGCATCGTCCAAAAAACTGCTCATGATACGGGTTCACCTCTTTAAGCAGGAAGGACGAATACAGCCAACCATTTTCTTGAAATACCTAGAAATAGTGGCATTTTCAACTCTTCAGGATGTGGCAAGTTTCAGCTAAATGTACAATGGGCAGGTATGGGTGAAAACACTACAAAATAATGGATTTGGAAAAAAATCGAATTAAACAAATAAGGGCTAAGCGAAATTAACGTTGGATATGTGGAAGAAGTATTTGACAGCAGGAAAATCCGAAATGGACAAAACTTATATCATGAAAACCATATACTAGCAGAGAACAGATATCCGCAACTTTGGGAACACCATGCAGACATCTCGACACTAAGCGTAAAAGAATCTATTGAATCAGAGGGTCCGCTCCTCAAATATCCAGATCTCAGTGAAGCTTTGAAAAATATCAAAAATGTTAAAAGTCCGGGCACCGACGGTTTTGCCGTCGAATATTTAAAAATGTTATGAGAAGAATTAGGACAATTTTTTCAAGTCAATAAATTTAGTTTGTCCGAAATGAGAATTGTTGACAACACAACAATAAGGCGTAATAAACCAGACTACCGAAATTCGGCAAACCCCGAGATTATCTAAACAATGGATGTCATTAAGCTTTTTGAATGTAATATTTAAGCTAGCATCATCTTATATTGCGAACCGACTGAAATTAGTTTTGAATAAAATCATTCATGAGAAGTAAAGGATATTCGTTGCAGGTAGGTACAGGAGAGACTGTCAGTTAGTTTGTGGTATCATGTACTAAAAATATCTGCGTAATAAATCCAGGTTTACTGCTACTTATAGATTTCGAAAAAGTCTTTCATTCTGTGTCCTGGTCATTTGATGACGAAATTTTAAAATGTTCTAAATTTTGAAAGTCAAAATTCCGACATTTTGATATCGGTACTTGTGTTGTTTAGAAGGTTCATATGTCGGCTTTTCACAATTCTCGTGGTTTTAGACAACCTACCCCATATCCCAATATTTATTTCCCTTAATTGTCGAAAGATTAGGAATTATGATAAGAACGTGAAAAGATTAAAGGAATAACTGTGAGAGAAGTAATGTGATATGTCATAATGGGAGGTACAATATGATCAGAAGATAAACCGGAAGTGTTAGTTCTGTCAGTTGGTTGGTTAACCCTATCTGGCCTGAGCGATTGGGGTGTACCGCAGCCTGGGGGAGAGGGGGCGGAAAGTGCTCCTTCTATACATTTTCGCTATCCGTAAGGCTAGAAGGCTAAAACTTACCACACTACATTTTTGGGTCAAGCTGTACTAGAAAATGTTAAAAAAATTCAAGATAATCGCTAAAAAGAACATTTTTTGGCCGATATTTCGGTCAGATTTTTCGATTTTATTATTCATGCGTTTTCTTCGCAAAAGCTGCATTATAAATTAGTAAATAATAATCTGATATGAAATGAAATAGGTTTTACCCACTTTTTCATGCAGAAAAGCAAAATTTTGAAGAAAACTGACGAAAATATCACTTTTCTGGTACATCACATGGCCGACATTTTGAATTTACCCATGCTCCTCTGCTGGGGGGGTCATGCAAATAGGCTCCAAATGACCCCACTTTAATAATCTACAAAGTCGCTTTTGTCGTTCCGGAGATAGAAGCAAAACAGTAACGGGGTAACTGGGCCAAAATCAGAGGAAGTGGTAATAACATAATTTGATTTTAGTAATGTGTATGGTTGCTGTGTTTATGCCACAATATCGCGAATTGAGGCCACTTATCAAATCAAGCAGCCTATGTGAACCTACATAGCTATTGGATAACTGGAAATGTCTGAAAGAATTACCACTACCGGCACCATTTGTCTTTATAAAATGAGAAACATTAAAAAATATAGTATGAATTTTCATAGCAGAAGATAATACCGGCTTATTGTAACATATTTCTGTAACGGTAAGATGAAATCAACATCCCTAGGCAAACTGATAATTTTACCAATGGCACCATTTTTTTCATTCGGTAACGGTCGTGTCCGATTTCTTCTGATTAAAATCATGTTCAAAGTGCCGGGACGATTTTACCGATCGAGCGACCGGTTGAAGAATGAAATACATTTTAGTTTCCTCCGAAGACTAATGTCTATAACGTCTTAGAATTACAGCACAAATAATATGTGAAAATATTGGAATTGAATTCTGAAGGTTTATAATCTACCTCTGGCTGTGCGGGAACAACACATGTAAACACTCTGGCTGTGCGGGAACAACACATGTAAACATTCTGGCTGTGCGGGAACAACACATGTAAACATTCTGGTTGTGCGAAAACAACACATGTAAACATTCTGGATGTGCGGGAAGAACACATGTAAATATTCTACCTGTGCGGGAACAACACATGTAAACATTCTGGCTGTGCGGGAACAACACATGTAAATATTCTACCTGTGCGGGAACAACACATGTAAACATTCTGACTGTGCGGGAACAACACATGTAACCATTCTGGATGTGCGGGAACAACACATGTAAACATTCTGACTGTGCGGGAACAACACATGTAAACATTCTGGATGTGCGGGAACAACACATGTAAATATTCTACCTGTGCGGGAACAACACATGTAAACATTCTAGCTGTGCGGGAACAACACATGTAAATATTCTACCTGTGCGGGAACAACACATGTAAACATTCTGGCTGTGCGGGAACAACCCATGTGAACATTCGGGTTGTGCGGGAACAACACATGTAAACATTCTGACTGTGCGGGAACAACACATGTAAACATTCTGACTGTGCGGGAACAGCACATGTAAACATTCTGGCTGTGCGGGAACAACAATTGTAAACATTCTGGCTGTGCGGGAAAAACACATGTAAACATTCTGGCTGTGCGTGAACAACACATGTAAACATTCTGGCTGTGCGGGAACAACACATGTAAACATTCTGCCTGTGCAGGAACAACACATGCAAACATTCTGGCTGTGCAGGAACAACACATGTAAACATTCTGACTGTGCGAGAACAATACATGTAAACATTTATAATCTACCTCTGGCTGTGCGGGAACAACACATGTAAACATTTTTTCATTGTAGTGAATTTTTGGAATTGTTTTTTTTGTGCCATTTGATTGTAGCTCGAAACACATCAAGCATACAGTTTTAGCTGTGATGAAAACGTCACGGTACATAAAGTGTTTCATTGTCTGATATCTCCATGGAGGAATGCAGTGGGAATGAACTTGACTTGGATGAGATACAAGCGTCTGGTCTGTCATTCAATATACAGCCGTCGTCCATTAAAGAATTTTCGCGTCCATAATCCAAAGATCTAATTCATATTCCTACGAAGTAGGCTACAGATCGCAAATTGTCCGGTAATGAGTGAGTGAGTCAGTCCATCCGAATCCTTTCGTCGGCAAAATAAGGAGAACCGTTGACATTAGAACCTTGATTTTTGGCATGAACGTGCATTAGGGCATTGTTACCAGCAAGTTCTGATCTGAAATAATTCTGATTAAAATTAGATTTATAATTAACACTTCAGTATATTGTTATAAATGCATACCATCCATGTGGCCTTTAACAGTATCATGTTCCTTTTATGACCATGAAGCCATGGGACCTCCTTATCAGTGGATTTAAAAGTCATTAAGGCTTGTCCTTGGAACAAACACAGAGAGAGGCTCCATCCCAGCCTTGTGGTTTTTAACAGTGATTTATATCCAAGCCCACTGAGATAAGGCCGGTTTCTACTCTGCTGCTTGTCACATCAAGTTACAGTGGTCGGTGTCCTGTATAGCAGATATAGTATATTATTGCATGCCTGTCCACTACCCTGGAACATTTCCTAGCTTAGACATTAAACAGCCCCATAAACTTGCCATCAAATGGGATAAGGCTGGGAGTACAAGAATGTGCGGTGTATTTTCTGTGGACTGTGTAGGCTGTACAGTCTGAATGAAGACAGCCCAGCAGAATTAGTTAAAGCTAGGTGGTTTAACGTTTATCAATGAAGAAAATCATCGATCAACCGCCATAGAATATAATGTGAAACAAGAAAACCGGAATAGTACATTCATCAGATTGCCAATGCCCAAAATGTGTTGTCTCATATATCTAGATAACAACGTGATGTAGAGACGCTATTTATTCGTCTTTGTACCGGTTATGCTCAGGAGAATGACATAGAATCATTATTATCTTGTGCATAGAAGGTGTTGGTCTTGAGTTGAATTACCGTAAACTACATAAATGCTACCTTTCTACTATAGTACTATATATAAAAATTTGTTGTATTGTTGGGAAAATAATGTGATTCAAAAAGTTGTTTTGATCCTGTACAAGGGCACTGAAAACCATTAAAGAGATGTAAATGTATTTTCACACGTAAAGCTTGAAATCTACTGAACCTATATTATTCAATCTGTTTCCTTTAATTAAAAAATTGTAAAATTAAATCGGCGAGTGTTATTTATTTTGGAATAAAGGCGCATTAGGAGACTGTTACCAACAAGTTCTGAGCTGACCAACTTTTGATGAAAATTTCTGGTGATTTTTGATGAAAATCACTGGCGATTCTGACTTGGACGGTGCCCATCTTAATATAGGCAGGATTTCAACTGGGGGTGGGGATTTATGAAATAGGAAATGCTAATTTTCCATCATTTGTTAGTGCATTTATCTACACTGCTATTACCAGGCAACTTGCCATTCTTAATACACACAATTCAGTATATTGTTATAGATATATGTAAACTGTGGCCTTTAACGTGTATCCTATTTCACATCCAAACATTTCATCACAGACCAAATCATGCAGGCTTCAAATTTAGGTCAAATTGCCACTGATGATGAAATATCCTACATCAACCAATGGTATCATCCTTCAGATTAGCCTGTGAGCAACAATGATAAAATTTACTGAGGGTGAAACAAAGCTGTCCTGCAAGCCACCCAAGGAATTTATCAGCTTGTGTTGGGATATTTTGTTGGTATCATGTAAGTTGTTTAGTAGTTTACTCATTCAAATCTCCATACCATATTTTCTGTTATTCAACAGACAAATTTCTTTACTGGTTTTAATTGTTTAAGTTTTACTGGGTTTCAACTGCTACAGATAGTAACATAGTACTGATACTGTAGAAATGGGTAGTGTGAATTTAATTATTCCATGTTTAGTACAATTTGTTCACATGAATGGTGGAATGTCTGGACTCTCAAATGAAAGTGTGTTATACATGTATAGCTCAAGCATGTTAGGTTTGAGATAGGCTAAAAATAGGTTGTTCAAGGAGGCTTTGTTTTGCCGCTGTTGTGTGCATTAAGCATGTTAAGGGTATGGAAACATGATATATGCACCCAGAGCCCTGATCTACAGCCGTATAAAACTCAACATCTGGCATTGACGGCATGTTTAAAGGGTCTTAATTTATTTTCTTTGGGTAGAATTTAACTAGATAAAGTAACTTTGATTGTACTTCTTGAATATTGACTATATATCACACTGGGATATAATTTAAACAAAAACATTACATGTGTAATTATGTCTAAATTTTTCTTGTCATTTCAAATTTTGATTCCTTGATTAAGGGATACAGAATCACTGCCACGGAGTGTGTTGGTGTGTCACAGAATCACTGCCACAGAATGTGTTGGTGTGTCACAGATTCACATCAGCACAGTAACTGGTAAACTATTCATTCAATCCCATCACTTTTAATCTTCAACAAAATATTCAATACTGTTTTAATCGAAAATTTCTGGTGATTTTTGATGAAAATCTCTGGTGATTCTGACTTGGGCTGCATGTGCCCATCTTAATATAGGCAGGATTTCAAATTGGGGCTGGGGGGGGGGGGGGGGGGGGGGATTGCCAAGAGCTCAGTGCCTGTCATAATGCCTACCTTACTTCGTAGGTCCTGTGACGCATAGTCACACTGCCATGTAACAGCATTAGCACCCAATTAAAAGAATAAATCATACTATACATAAAACTAGGCTAGCTTCCTGCAAGAGAGAAACGGTAAAAAGTTTTGGTGTTGCCAGCAAGACATCAAAAATATCAAATCCGTATCGCTGATCACTATTCTTAATCCATATGATTTTCGTTTTAATACACAAACGATTTGTCAATTATCTGAAAGAAATCGGCTACAGTTGGAAATCCAAGCTTATTGGATACCCGCATACTCCAGTGAGCGACGTTTCAATGTATTTGCTTGACAAATGATGTTAGTGTCTCCATTGAAACGTCCATCAGAGGAATGAAGAAGTTGGTATCCATATCACAGCAACCACTAAAGAATTAATAACCATTAAAGAATTTCCGCGTCCATAATCCAAAGACCTATTCCAAATAACCGCATTAGCACAACTAAAACATAGACATAGTCTAGTTTCCTGCAAAAGAGACACAGTCAACAGTTTTCAATGATGCCGGCAAGATATCAAAAAATACAAAATCAGCTCCAGATCAGTATTCCTAATCCTTATGATTTTCGTTGTAAAGTAGTTTTCTAGAGAATGATGTATCTAGGTCACGCTTTGCTTCATATGGACACCATGAGGATCTACAAGTACATGGGTTCCTACGGACCCTAGCCCCGGGTTAAGTGGAATTAAACACAAGTTAAGAAACGTAACGCCGTAGATCTTGCACGCTACACTCGTATTTTGCTATCACCATGCGATATGTATCGAGAAATTTGAGAAACTTTAAGTAGAGACGCTTGGTGATACAGCCCTGTTTTATAAGTTTCTATAATAATGTTTTGTTAATACGTTGATTGGAATCATCACATTGCAAACAGGACGTAGCAAATGCTACTGGTCGAGATATGTATACGCCATATGCAGGTCCCACTGGAATATTACTGTCCAGAAAGGGATAGTTTACGATGCCGAAATTGTAATCATCCCTTTTGTCGTAAAATCGACGAAAGAGAAGGCCCACTTTATTTTTATAGAGATATATCAAACATGATTATCCGCTATGGCTATATGTAGTTTCCTTCAAATCCAGTGAAGGTGAATATATATCCTTCTCTGCCTCATATATGTAGCGATTATCCCGAACGAGAAGATCTATATAGTGTCCATATAGCGTTTGGTGATTAAGAAGGATCGGGCTTTGAAATGATCGGTTTTTATGGACGCGGATATTCTCTAATGGACGACGGCTGGATTATGAATGACGGACTAGACGCTTGTAATTTGAAAGCGTCTGTAGCGAGTCGTATTCATAAGAAAACAGATAAAGGCCAGCCAAAAGGTTTGCACAATTTGTACCCACTGCAATACCTATATGACGTTTATATATTCTATTGTCAAATTTCACATAGATATTATTAATGAGAAATTCAAACAATTTTATAAACAACGAAACATCCTGTGAATGATATCCCTTGTATGTAGTAGAGCTAAAGAATGTTTTATGGCTTTTGACATTAATACATGTATATCGGCGATCAGTTTTCTTGAACGCAGATACTATTGATGAACCAGGACGGCCAATCAGGTCCTTATGAGGGATTGTAGTATAGGGAGTCGAGATATCCCATGATGATACATGTCTGTTGGGTGTTTTCTTTCGCATCAAGTTCTTTCGAAAGACAGTTTGAATTGTTTTAATATCCACATCCATTCAAAACCATAGTTTTTAGAAAAGGTGGCGCAATAGCTTTCCGAACTTGCTTTTATCTTCTGAAGGGCCATCGCATACAAGTTTGAAAGAAGCTTGATGGGCAGCTTCTAGTGTGACTTATGAATCTAGATTTTTGTGGTGTTTTATAAATTGTGGGTGTCCAGTATACTTTTGGTATATGGAGATGAGTGATTGAAATACCTGTTTCCTTGAGAAACGTTTTGTGCTTGTAAACAAAAGCTTGCAGAGTAAATGTAGTTTGGGAGTAAGTAGACGTATTCGATGATGGTGTGCTTATACTCAGTTCCTTAACCAGCACCTGGTAATAGTATCATAATATTTACAAATGAATATAATGTTATTTGGAGCTTTGTCTACTGGGACTATATTTACGAATGTACTCTACAGAACTGCTAGAACTTCTTGCGAATTGACAGTTTGTAACCTCACAAAAGTCTGTGTAACACCTTCTGACTGCATTGTGCAGAAAAGGCCGCGCGCATGCTCATTCGGCCTGTATAGATTTTGATCGACACATGGAGCATGTATCTGTTTACGAGAGAGATGGGAAATGCATCCAGTATATGTTATAAAAGGATTAACCAGTTTTATGCCCAAGTAATATACAAGAACATACGGTTCAACATCTTCTTTAGATATGTCATGCAGAGTCCACTCTGCTCCATTTACAAGCGGACGATGCTGATTGGCCAAGAGTCATGCGCACAAAAGCTGAATTCAAACTCATACCTCTGAATCATTCAGTATTCGTGGTAAAGTAATTATGTCCAGTCCTATCCCCGATTTATTAACCCCGAAAGCAAACTATTTAATTGGCTGGTCATTATAAAGTGGGATATCCATAGCAAGAGTTGTTCTAATAAATAGCTGTCACCATTTGATTTCCTCGAACTTGAGCGTCTCGTCTTACAACACAAATAAGCTTAGTCGAAGAAATTTGACTGCAAAACAAAGGAAGTGAATGACATGGAATCTGTATGACCTCATCTATTACACAGAGATGAAACAGATCTTACGGTAAACAAATCTTTCTTGAAAGTAAGACATATGAGCCCACATGGCGATATTCGGTCTAAACTCTCATCAGAGACATCCCAATAATCCATCTATATCCCCTGTTCTCTATCGTAACTTTTCACGGAGGCAATTTACAACATTGAAAGTGAAGAAGATGTCAAAATAAGTTTGCATAGAAGAGAAACAGCATGGACATGTAGAAAACTTTTGTCTCTTTTTGTGGAAAACATTTGATTTTACATAAATGCTGAAACCGCTTATATGGCGAGTGTCAACACAGAAAACCTGTGCAAATATTGCTGATAATACTTCGAACGGAATGAAACTTAATAAATGTGAAACACTGGTATAAAGTCTATGAACACAATTGCTAATAACAGGTCATAAATTCACAACGTCTTACCCAACGACGTGAATCCAGCGGGATCGAGGAGTTCCGAACAGGTCCCAATAAATCTATCATTGAAACTATGAAAGGTAAACTTGAGTTAAATTTAAGTTAATAAAATTGTCTGGAAAATGATATTTTTCCTGCGTGAACGTAAATACGTAATCGTTCTACTCTCAACAACATTCTCGAAACTCGGCGGGTGTGGGGGGGGGGGGGAGGTGTCTGGGGGAGCGGGAAGGGGGAGAGGGTGCAAACGACTATTTGCGAAGCTTACCAAGACGAGTAATCTGTCAATAACCATATATCATTTCAACCTTTTACGACACTGGGTAGGTAACAGCCATACTATGCTTGAAATCCACTGATTCTATTAGCTCTCCAGCTTAGGACAGCATGGTTTGTACCATGTTTGTCTGGCACAGGTGGTAAATTAAAGTGCCAAACAAATTAGGCTCTCTGACGATCCATTGTGATCAGTGTCTGTAGAGCCTAATCTTCAAAATTCAAAATGTTTTGTACTTTTGGTTAGGTTTTTGTCAGGGTAAGGGTTTTGCTAGGGTGTGTTTCTTTGGGTCATCGTCGCTGTGTGACCAATAAGGTTAGGTGCGACGTTAAACTTCAAGCAACCTACCAACCAACTGATTCTATGAACTTGTTTTGGATAACGGATGTTTTCCTAGCCAATATCAGAAGATGCTTTAATCAATGACCATTTTCATATCCAAAATTGGATAGAATGCAATGTAAAAGACGACTCTTGGTGAGTGACAGGACCATGGGAAAATCTCCTCATTCTTGCTTTAAATATTAAATAATATTTGGACATAGAAACCGTCACAATTATTATGAGACTTTCTCTTGATCTTGGTGCTTATCAAAAAACGTCCTTTATATTGTAATCTATCCAGTTTGGCTATGAAAATGGTCACTGACTAGCATATTCTGATATCGCCTATGAAAACATTATTTATCTAAATCAAGTTGATAGAAGAATTTCCAAATAGCTATTCAAAGATGGCTCTTTCTTCTCGCTCACGTTACAGACGATCTCCTTGATTTGACTGATCTCCACATTACCTTGGTCATGAAGATACAAGAGGTGAATCGGGCAATCATTAGCCAGGCACCTCTCGTGAATAATCATCCATACTATCACGTCATGAAGATACCAGAGGCAAATAGGACATTAATTAGTCAGCCACCACCCGTGAATAATCTCCTCTTCCATACTATCCAGGTCATGAACCCAGAAGAGGCAGATAGGACATTCATTAGTCATCCGCCACCCATGAATAATCTCCTCGTCCATACTATCCAGGTCATGAACTTAGAAGAGGCAGATAGGACATTCATTAGTCAGCCGCCACCCATGAATAATCTCCTCTTCCATACTATCCAGGTCATGAACCTAGAAGAGGCAGATAGGACATTAATTAGTCATCCGCCACCCATGAATAATCTCCTCTTCCATACTATCCAGTTCATGAACATAGAAGAGGCAGATAGGGCATTAATTAGTCAGCCGCTACCCGTGAATAATCTCCTCCCCCATACTATCCAGGTCATAGAGATAGAAGAGGCAGATACGACATTCATTAGCCAGCCACCACCCGTGAATAACCTCCTCTTCCATACTATCCAGTTCGTGAACCTAGAAGAGGCAGATATGACATTCATTAGTCAGTCACCACCCGTGAATAATCTCCTCTTCCATACTATCCAGGTCATGAACCTAGAAGAGGCAGATGTGACATTCATTAGTCAGTCACCACCCGTGAATAATCTCCTCTTCCATACTATCCAGGTCATGAACCTAGAAGAGGCAGATGTGACATTCATTAGTCAGTCACCACCCGTGAATAATCTCCTCTTCCATACTATCCAGGTCATGCAGATAGAAGAGGCAGATAGGACATTCATTAGTCAGTCACCACCCGTGAATAATCTCCTCTTCCATACTATCCAGGTCATGCAGATAGAAGAGGCAGATAGGACATTCATTAGTCAGTCACCACCCGTGTATAATCTCCTCTTCCATACTATCCAGGTCATGCAGATAGAAGAGGCAGATAGGACATTCATTAGTCTGTCACCACCCGTGAATAATCTCCTCTTCCATACTATCCAGGTCATGCAGATAGAAGAGGCAGATATGACATTCATTAGTCAGTCACCACCCGAGAATAATCTCCTCTTCCATACTATCCAGGTCATGCAGATAGAAGAGGCAAATATGACATTCATTAGTCAGTCACCACCCGTGAATAATCTCCTCTTCCATACTATCCAGGTCATGCAGATAGAAGAGGCAGATAGGACATTCATTAGTCAGTCACCACCCGTGAATAATCTCCTCTTCCATACTATCCAGGTCAGGAAGATAGAAGAGGCAGACAGGACATTAATTAGTCAGCCGCCACCCGCGAATAATCTCCTCTTCCATACTATCCAGGTCAGGAAGATAGAAGAGGCAGATAGGACATTTATTTCTCAGCCACCACCGGTGAATAATCTCCTCTTCCATACTATCCAGGTCAGAAAGATAGAAGAGGCAGATAGGACATTCATTAGCCAGCCACCACCCGTGAATAATCTCCTCTTCCATACTATCCAGGTCAGAAAGATAGAAGAGACAGATAGGACATTCATTAGTCAGCCACCACCCGTGAATAATTTCCGCTTCCATACTATCCAGGTCATGCAGATAGAAGAGGCAGATATGACATTCATTAGTCAGCCACCACCCATGAATAATTTCCGCTTCCATACTATCCAGGTCATGAAGATACAAGAGGCAGATATGACATTCATTAGTCAGCCACCACCCGCGAATAATCTCCTCTTCCATGCTATCCAGGTCAGGAAGATAGAAGAGGCAGATATGACATTCATTAGTCAGCCACCACCCGTGAATAATTTCCGCTTCCATACTATCCAGGTTATGAAGATAGAAGAGGCAGATAGGACATTTATTTCTCAGCCACCACCCGTGAATAATCTCCTCTTCCATACTATCCTGGTCAGAAAGATAGAAGAGGCAGATAGGACATTCATTAGCCAGCCACCACCCGTGAATAATCTCCTCTTCCATACTATCCAGGTCAGAAAGATAGAAGAGACAGATAGGACATTCATTAGTCAGCCACCACCCGTGAATAATTTCCGCTTCCATACTATCCAGGTCATGCAGATAGAAGAGGCAGATATGACATTCATTAGTCAGCCACCACCCATGAATAATTTCCGCTTCCATACTATCCAGGTCATGAAGATACAAGAGGCAGATATGACATTCATTAGTCAGCCACCACCCGCGAATAATCTCCTCTTCCATGCTATCCAGGTCAGGAAGATAGAAGAGGCAGATAGGACATTCATTAGTCAGCCACCACCCGTGAGTAATCTCCTCTTCCATACTATCCAGGTCATGAAGATAGAAGAGGCAGATAGGACATTCATTAGTCAGCCACCACCCGTGAATAATCTCCTCATTAGAACATTCATACTATCCTATCCAGGTCAGAAAGATAGAAGAGGCAGATAGGACATTCATTAGCCAGCCACCACCCGTGAATAATCTCCTCTTCCATACTATCCAGGTCAGAAAGATAGAAGAGACAGATAGGACATTCATTAGTCAGCCACCACCCGTGTATAATCTCCTCTTCCATACTATCCAGGTCAGGAAGACAGAAAAGGCAGATAGGGCATTCATTTCTCAGCCACCACCCGTGAATAATCTCCTCTTCCGTACTATCCAGGTCATGCAGATAGAAGAGGGAGATAGGACATTCATTAGTCATCCACCATCCGTGAATAATCTCCTCTTCCATACTATCCAGGTCATGAAGGCAGAAGAGGCGGATAGAACATTCATTAGTCCGCCGCCACCCGTGGATAATCTCCTCTTTCATACTATCCAGGTCATGAAGATAAAAGAGGCAGATAGGACATTCATTAGTCAGCCACCACCCGTGAAAAATCTCCTCTTCTATACTATCCAGGTCATGAAGATACAATAGGCAGATAGGACATTCATTAGTCAGCCACCACCCGTGAAAAATCTCCTCTTCTATACTATCCAGGTCATGAAGGTAGAAGATGCAGTTAGGACATTCATTAGCCAGCCACCATCCGTGAATAATTTCTTCTATACTATCCATGCCATGAAGATACAAGAGGCAGATAGGACATTCATAATTCAACCATCACTCGTGAATAATATTCTTCTCCATACTATTCATGCCATGAAGATACAAGAAGTAGATAGCACATTTATTAGCCAGTGGCCACCCGTGAATAATCTCCTCTGCCATAATGGAAATACTTCATTCAGACGACACTATTAACACAAATATCGATGCAAACATGCAATAAAACAAAGAATCTCAACGTTTTAATGTTTTTTTTTCATTCCAGTGGCCATGACCTTTTGAAGTTTCGGTCGTATTAGGTTTGTTGTTTGCCATAAGCATGAGGAATTCCTGAAGTTTGATCACAATCCACCCCTTGGACTGGAGTTATAGCACAATGTTTACAATAATTTCCTGCCTGACATTGAACTTTGACCTATTCAACATTTGATAATTTCAGTACTTGGCATGTCGTCTCTCACTGACGTATCATCCCAAAAGTAAAATGATTTTCGATGATTTCCTGACGTTTATGCCAGTGACCTTGACCTTTGAACTACTGACCCCAATTCGTACGCGACATCTGCCTGATCCCATGATTATCATGATCAAATTTGAGAGAAATCGGTCAATTTGTTGAAAAATTAAGGAACTAAATAACCCGGAGGAGAAGACGAATGTGCATTGAATCTATCTCAATCAGCTAAGGCTGACGAAGTCCAAATACCTTGTATTACACGATGTTCATAGAGCCCCTGATCTCGGGTTAGGGGCAACGACAAACATCCACCAACATTTAAAAGAGAAACCACGGACAAATCTTTACGGAATGTGGCTCCTTATCATTAACAGAATTTGAAAGTAGATACATGTTCCACTTAATGATCGGAAAGTAAGAGCTAAGCAACATTTACAGATCTGGTTCATATATTTAGTTTTCTGGATAGTAAGTGGCAAGGCTTTCACCATCAAAAAGGGGTCTTGTGAAGGCATAGTTTGTGTCATCTGCAAAAAGAGTAATGTCTAGAATGCTGGAACTCAGAGTATGCCATTGATATAAGTTTAAAAGAGATTGTCGAGCCCTGGGGGACTCCGCATGAATTTTTTTGGGGTTGCAGACAGAATGTAATTGTTTGTAACGTGGACAGATTCTCTAGAGTACAATCTCTCATCAAGACTAACTGACCGTCTTAGTTCATTAATAGTATTAGTGTTCCAGAAATCTGATATATATTAAAGTCAGAAGTCAAAAAGCATTCTTCAGTTCTGCTACGTAAAAGGGTTATTATTCATGGGATGTTTCTTTGTTTATAGACTTGCTTAAGTTGTCATTAATAATATAATTGTGAAAATGAAGCGGGATTTTACGACAAGAAAGAAACTACAATTTCTAAATCGTGAATTATCCTTTCTGGACAATAATATTCCAGAGGGGCCTGTATATGGCGTATACCTATCTCGCCTAATAGTGTTTGCTGAATGCTGTGTGAAATGTGATGATGTTAATCAACGACTCAAGATATTGAAGAAAAGACGTAACGTGCAAGATCTTTGGCGTTACGTTTCGTAATTTATGTCTGATTTCACTTAACTCGGGGCTAGGCCGTATGAACCCCGTGTACTTCAAAAATCTTCATGGTGTTCATATGAACAGTTACAATGAATGTGACTGAGGTACATCATTCTTCACGTAACGACATTTTTTTTATCGAAAATCATAGGGATTGAGAATACAGACCAATCATAGGGATTGAGAATACAGACCAATCATAGGGATTGAGAATACAGACCAATCATAGGGATTGAGAATACAGACCAATCATAGGGATTGAGAATACAGACCAATCATACGAATTTGATATTTGGAATAATACTTGATGTCTTGCAGGCATCATTGAAAACTGTTGACCGCTTATTCTTGCAGGAAACTGGCTTACGTTTACGCATACCAAGATTTTTTTAATTTGATACTAATGCTGTTATACGGACGAGGAAATTATATGAATGACGGCTGAATATTGAATGACGGACTAGATGCCTGTAGTTATTAAGAGATATGCGTTGGGATCTAGAGGATCCCAAGTATAGCTACAGAACCAGTCGTTTACTGTATCGTGGAACCGTAATAGTCGAGTTTGTGGAGACGATGGATGAATTACAACAAATATGAAGATGAAGACTTGAAGTGTATAATTCTGTACATTCTTGCACTAATATTTATGTTGAACAAATTTTCTCGCCTCGTTAGCATGGCTGGGAATTCTCGTTCACTTCTCTCGTTCAACAAACAAGCTTGTGAAATTTTGATGCGAGGTATATATTTGGATTTTGGTTCGAGCAGTTTTACACAGCATAGTTCCTGCATCAGTCGGATGTTTTTATTTAAAAAAACGTCATGAGACAATGCCAACAAAATAACAAGCTTCCATCTCTTCTAGAAATTCATGGAAAATATAATGTTACATTAGCGTTCAAGTCATTTGCAGTTGAAATCTCCTGAAAAACTTTGTCCATCACAGTAACATTGCATAGGTGGTCATTTTTATTTTATGATCTTAAGTGGATCATCCAGATCACTCCCATTCAGGTCAAACAAGTCCGTCACCAAGTGTCACCAAGATCGTCAGGCTACCTTGTCCGAAGGCATGCCCTCAGGACAAAATGTGAAATTCTAGACTTCATGCATAATATCTGAGGTGGAATATATCGTTGGAATTTCAATGTTTTAACAACTATTAAGATAATATGAACAAAACAATGTTCAGAGGTAGGAGAAAAAGGCGTATATGTTTGAACTACTTATCAAGGCCGAAGAGTACACCGATTCGCCGGGAGTGTACTTGTACTTGATTTGACCTCATATCGTAATGATTTATCAACCAATTTTCTCTCTGTTTATTGCTATATTAGCATTACAAGCATGCCTGAGTAGATGTATTATCGACATGTCAACACGATCTCTGGTCAGTTGACGTTTGTAGGTAACATCAGATTGGTGCCCTTCGAATCATACACGCCTATACCTTGCCTACCTTCAGTCGTCACGACGGAATCTCTGTGATAACATTTCAAGAGGAAGCTAAATAGGTCAAGAACTCAGTCAGTTTACGGAGTACAAATCGAAGTACAATGTGATATTATCTGATAACACTATATAGATGTCACTATTAAGGATAGCTTTAAATTGGACTTGAAACCGCCTTGATGAAAAAGACTTAGTGTAATAGTTATCCAGAATAAACAGGAATTCGAGTAGGTTCCATTAGACAGATTAAAAATGTATTTGACAATAGAATTCATCAGATGTATAACTGGACACATTTGGCCCGATTTCTAGCCTTTCATTTTTGTACAAAATCCGAGAGTTAAACGTTTATTTCTCGAAAAGTATCCATGCTACGCTTTTGAAATTTGGCATGCTTGTTACTTATAAGATGATCTAGTAAAATGTATCTCACTTTTTGTAAGTTCGGATTAGTTTTTTAATTATTCAACTTCTTTAAGACAAACGACCGTAAAATAGTACGTTTTTTTCAATTTATGTTAGTAAAATAGCTGTAAAAATAAAACCAGGCAAAAATTTAAAAAAATGAGATATGGTTTACTAGTTCGAATTGTCTCCTATCAAGGTGTACCATCAAAGTTGAAACAAGACCAACAGTTTTCTTGAAATTTCAATTGAAAAATGGACGCTATTGGAATATTTTCTACACAGTAGCAGCGTCGGTTATACAAATCATATTGCTGGAATCCCTACGATGTACGCTTTCATAAAATATATAGTTTATTATGGTTATCTTGTATATTCATTGATACAGACGACAAATTGTCACGGGGGTGCAAAAACTGCCTCTAAGGGGACAGCTATCCTTAAGTTACTTTCTCTTCTGTGGATAAAGAAAATCCACTGGTCATTGCAACAAACATGATTTCACATCGTTAAATAACACATCAGGGTTTCGTTTCCAATTCTTTCACTAGTTGGGGAATTAAAAAAAAAAAAAAATGAAAAGTGAACTAATTCCTTTTTTTTTCGTTCTTGTTTCCCCAGGTGGAGGAATCAAAAATCTGAAATTGGACGTTCAATTTCAATTTTCCTGATAAAAAATAATGAACTGAACGTTCGAATTCCAATTTCCGTTTTATGTTTGACTTTTGCTAAAACTGCAATACTTACCGGTTACCATTGTTAATTTTCAATTTTGCTATTTTGGGGATTGCCCACTCGTGATACCAGAGGACGTTGACTCCTCAAAGGAAGCGACCATCATATATGAGCCCGATCGACGTGTAAGTGGCGTCCGAAATCAGTGGTGGCGTCCGAAATCACGGCCTCAATTGGTCAGCTCAGGGGTTAGCTCTCGTGTCAGCTCGGGCAGTTTTTGGTGAGTTTTTGGCCTCGCGAGGTCGGGAGAAAAATATCAAACTTGTTTGATAATTTCGCCTCGCGAGGCCAAATCCTCAGTGCGGCGGACCGGCCAATGAATCGTATGTTATTTTAACGCGATTCATACGCACGACTCTTCAAAATGGTCTCGAAGAAGACGTTATGCTGGAAATGAAATCAATTTCGTGAAACTTTTTTTCACCGTGTGCGCTAAAACCACACGAGAGCTAGCCCCTGAGCTGACAGGCAATTGAGGCCGTTAGCTCAGCTGGTATCTCTCGTGTGCGCCGGGCTTAAGGATAGCTGTCCCCTTAGAGGCAGTTTTTGAACCCCCATGACAATTTGTCGTCTGTATCAATAAATATACAAGATAACCATAATAAACTATATATTTTATGAAAGCATGCATCGTAGGGATTCCAACTGTATGTATAACCGACGCTGCTACTGTGTAGAAAATATTTCAATTTTAAAAAGTTAAAATGAAAACAATAGCGTCCATTTTTCAATTGAAATTTCATGAAAACTGTTGGTCTTGTTTCAACTTCGATGGTATACCTTGACAGAAGACAATTCGAACTAGTAAGGTTATCTCATTTTTAAAATTTTTTGTCTGGTTTTGTTTTTACAGCTATTTTACTAAAATAAATTGAAAAAAAAGTCCTTTTTTACGGTCGTTTGTCTTAAAAGTTGAATAATTAAAAAACTAATCCGAACTTACAAAAAGTGATCACCTTATAAGTAACAAGCATGCCAAATTTTAAAAGTGTAGCATGGATACTTTTCGAGAAATAAACGTTTAAATCTCGGATTTTGTACAAAAATGAAAGGCTAGAAATCGAGCAAAATGTGTCCAGCTTTACATCTGATGAATTAATCCAAATGACCAATTTTGACCCTCTAAGGCGACAGCTATCCTTAAACGACCGCTTCTCTTTTTTATATTTATATGAATATTCAATTGATGCCCCCTTACTGGAGGTGCTAATATTGTTTTGTAAACTATAGGTCTTTCGTTTATGGACGCGGAAATTCTTCAAAGGCGACGGCAGGCTACTTAATTTCGTTAAATGAGAGACCAATTTTCAATTTTGATTCGTTGACTTTCGAAAGCAAAAATTAAATTTAAAACTTATCATTCAATTTTCGATTTTTGAACTTGTGAATGAGCACGTTTAAAAAACGCGCCAAGAAATGTTCCGTAATTATGTGAGCAAATATTAACTGTCTCGGTGCCAATAGAGTATACATACATCCATATCTGTAGTTCATAAAATCTATGGACTTCTGGTACTAACTATTTAACCAAATTTCCAAACATCCAACACCTCTTAAATAGAAATCGTGACTACAAATTGGGACTTTCTCCAACACAAGCACCTTGAGTACAAAGACCGTCCAACTCTATTAGAACAGTTTATGTGTACCATCAACAAAGCAAAATGGCTTCCGGCCTTTCTGATGGCATCCATTCATTCAGTCTCACCTTCTCAAGTCTATGTTTTCATTAGTAGTAGGCATATTAGAATATATTCGCACAAAATTCCTTGCCCGTGCAGACATGGATACATAATTAAAACCTTGCCAAACTGTCAAACCCCAAGAATATGATGGACAATTCTAAAACTTTAGGAAATGTGCTTACGGCACAGCATTTTGAATTGTTGATGGTAAAAACACCTAAAATGCTCAAATAGAATTGCCCAGGCTTTGGGCTCATGACAGGCAAACCGGGGTGAGACTGGGAGCTGGTGTCGGTTGCCCCGGGTTCGGGCTTCTCCCGAGGAATATTTAGGGAATTTACCTTTCATTTTACGCAATTTGACGTATTTCCAGAGAAGATTTTAGGATGAATATTTTCACAATTTCCGCCTCTCTAACTCTTGAAAAGAAAGAAAGAAAAAAAAAAATCTTCCTCAAATGGGTATATATATCTTTAGATTAAACCATCTTCTCGCCAAGTCAAAGTCAACTTCTAACACCTCTGCAAGAAAAGGTGCTTAAGTTGTTACATCAATGTCAAGCTGAATTGTTTGAAGTTGTGGGTGCCAAACGCGGCAATTTTCGGCTCCAATTAAAGTTTTTATCGAAAAAGAGAGACGGATATTAGATCAATATGAAACTGATAACTCATGATGATTCATGAAGGTCATCTGTAGAATGCAGATCCCAATTATTATGCAAATAACCAGCGTCTCAAAACCCAGTTAAGAGGCTTGCGTTTCAGCAGGCCCAGATTGTCGGGGGTAACCTGCCACTCGTTTACTTTATGTATAGACTGCACTTGATGCAATGGCTCTGGATTACATGACCGGTACAATGAGTATTCAATCCCAACATACGTTTGGAAAATTCAAAACGTTTTAAAAAAAATATGTTATGCTAATTAATTTAGTTAGCTAATATTTATGAAAATTTATTGCTTATTGTTGAGACATGGGTAGCATTTGTTGGAAACATTTTTCAATATTGCTATACATAAGTTGGCTTGAGCTTGTATCTTCATCATAATTTGAGTGCCTAAATGGATGACACCACAAAGTCCTTACAATAGATAAGCAGATATACGGCTATAGACTGGATTTGTGGTATACCGTAATATCTACTAGAGATATATTAGATTATGGCGGATGTTTTTTTTACAGAGAAGTTAATCTGGTCGGTCTACATAAACACGGTACACCCGATAACCCCATGTCATAATGACCTGTAAGATAATTTAGCAAGCCCTGTCATCACTTGACCGCAAGTATATAACTTGATTTGTTTGATGTGTACCATGGTGAACATGTCCATCACCCAGAGGATCCACATTCGCAATAAACAAATAAATAAATATACGTCAAATCCGTCATCCTGCAGGCAGCTCTTGGTCATAACGAATTTTCGTCTTAATAATCCGAAAACCTTACAGTCACACTAACAGCACCGGAAATTCAGGTAGCCTATAGCCACAACAATGCCATGGTTCATAATGACGGCCAAGAACTTTCTGTTTTCGTGTAATATTTTAATGGGTTGCTTTTGAACCTATTTGCGTAATCCTAGAATTATGAGCCTATTCAAAATGGCGGTAACGAGGCAACCTCACAAAAACTTCTTCGTTTTTCCCCGTTTGTCTTACCTCAAAACGCAGGAACCTAATATTTTCTTTACTTGTGTTTATCCATTCTGATAGAACTTGACCCGAGCAAATCGCGAAGACAGTTTTAAATATTATACTTCGCAATACCGCCCTTAACATGCAGCTCCTTTATTGCATGAAACTAGTAGTGTTGTTCATCCCCGCCCCCTCATAACGTAATGGTTACTATGAAATTATATAAGGAAACGTATTATTTTCACTAAAGTGTTATATATACTAAGAAAATGGGCCGAGTCGCCTCCTTGGATTATTTATTATGAATTGAAGGATAAAGATCCCATTCAAGAAGTGGTAACCGAAACATTTAGAATCGTTATTGCAGGACACATTCTGCCATTTTCAAAGTCTGTAAGCTCATGTCAGTGTAACTGGTGTATATCTGATGTCATTAGAATGAGCTCGACATAACATGTAGTTTATCGAATATTTTCTTACTTTATTGAACTTGGTAACTTAACAATAAATTCATGCGGCTTCTCCAGAAAGTCTTTGCCATTGTTGACCCGAGAATAATTATGGACTACTGCATTCTAACCATAGATCTCAAATCGAATATAAGACCCAAAGTATATATATGTTATGAATTGATTGTCATAAATCCCCCAAAACAGCCGGAACTTACTGATGTAGAGTCTCTAACCAGACCAATCCATAAAAACTGGCATCGTCAAAACACTGTTATCATATATGATATCCTCTACTAACACTTTCATAAAAAAAACTGAGAAACTTTGAAACAACACCGATACATATTCACGTGATGGTCTTGTGAAACATGAATTTTGTGCGTTATTACAGTTCGTGTCATTTCCATTATATCCACAGAGATAAAGATTAAGATTGCGAGAGGCTGACACGAGGTCATGATAAGAGCCGATATCAATAGAACCAACTGTGGTCGGTTCATGCACTATCAATTAAACTCCCGACCATCTTAAGTCGGCTGAAAGATTGAAATTGTTGTTTAGGACCGTTTCCCGTACGGATTTCGCGCCCAATTTATCAACACAATACAAAATAATTCAAGTTCCGCATTTCCGCTTTATCAACACATGATACGGAGTGACAGAGCGGCGTTCCGATTGGATCAGCAGAGTGACACTAATGACGACTGATCCGATCGGTTCCCATAATTGAAGGAGCAAGTGCGGATACCGTATACCCAAGACACGAGCCAACAGGAAAACTTTTTAGTGGAAATATCCGGAGAGGTTCTCGCACCATCCAGTGAGATAGTGTGAACGTTGACAATAACCGTCCAATCACTTAGCCATGTTTTATCTCCGAGTCGTTATCCATATAGACCCACTATAGACCTGGGGTCTGTCGATAAGCCAATTACTATCCCCTAATCAGACAAACAGTAATTCCAAATGTCTACACTTGTTTAGTTTCTAGGTCACGATGAGTGTACAATAGGGTTCATAGTACTACATTTGCTTGATATGTATACGGGTCTCTTTTTCTATCTTACGCATGTCTCAGGAGTCGCTATCGATGGTAGATTAATATATGTGTATCGCAAATTAAGCAACATGATGACGTCGTACTAATCAACACATAATTAAGATTGGAACTGATGAGAATAGAACTCATTTTGTCTATGATACAGGCCGCCTGCCCATGCTCACATCGTCTATGATACAGGCCGCCTGCCCATGCATGCTCACATCGTCTATGATGCAGGCCGCCTGGCCATGGAACTCACATCGTCTATGATACAGGCCGCCTGGCCGTAGAACTCACATCATCTATGACACAGGCCGCCTGGCCATTGAACTCACATCGTCTATGATACAGGCCGCCTGCCCATGCTCACATCGTCTATGATACAGGCCGTCTGGTCATGGAACTCATCATCTATGACACAGGCATTGAACTCGCATCGTCTGTTATACAGGCCGCCTGGACAAGGAACTCACCTCGTCTAGGATACAGGCCGCCTGGCCAAGGAACTCACCTCGTCTAGGATACAGGCCGCCTGACCATAGAACTCACATCATCTATGACACAGGCCGCCTGGCCATTGAACTCACATCGTCTATGATACAGGCCGCCTGGCCATTGAACTCACATCATCTATGACACAGGCCGCCTGGCCATTGAACTCACATCGTCTATGATACAGGCCGCCTGTCCATGCTCGCATCGTCTATGATACAGGCCGCCTGCCCATGCACACATCGTCTATGATACAGTCCGCCTGCCCATGCTCACATCGTCTATGATACAGGCCGCCTGCCCATGCTCACATCGTCTATGATACAGGCCGCCTGGCCATGGTACTCACAACGTCTATGATACAGGTCGCCTGATCATGGAACTCACTTCGTCCATGAAACAGGCCGCCTGCCCATGCTCACATCGTCTATGATACAGTCCGTCTGCCCATGCTCACATCGTCTATGATACATGACGCCTGCCCATGCTCACATCGTCTATGATACAGGCCGCCTGGCCATGGAACTCACATCGTCTATGATACAGGCCTCCTGATCATGGAACTCACATCGTCTATGATATAGGCCGCCTGCCCATGCTCACATCGCCTATGATACAGGCCGCCTGGCCATGCTCACATCGTCTATGATACATGCCGGCTGGCCATGGAACTCACCTCGTCTAGGATACAGGTCGCCTGGCCATAGAACTCACATCATCTATGATACAGGCCGCCTGGCCATGGAACTCACATCGTCTATGACACAGGTCGCCTGCCCATGCTCACATCGTCTATGATAGAGGCCGCCTGGTCATGGAACTCACCTCGTCTAGGATACAGGCCGCCTGGCCATAGAACTCGCATCATCTATGACACAGGCCGCCTGGCCATTGAACTCACATCGTCTATGATACAGGCCGCCTGCCCATGCTCACATCGTCTATGATACAGGCCGCCTGCCCATGTTCACATCGTCTATGATACAGTCCGCCTGCCCATGCTCACATCGTCTATGATACAGGCCGCCTGGCCATGGAACTTACATCGTCTATGATACAGGCCGCCTGGTCATGGAACTCACATCGTCTATGATATAGGCCGCCTGCCCGTGCTCACATCGTCTATGATACAGGCCGCCTGGCCATGCTCACATCGTCTAGTATACAGGCCGCCTGCCCATGCTCACATCGTCTATGATACAGGCCGCTTGGCCAGCCATGGAACTCGCGTCGTCTAGGTTACAGGCCGCCTGGCCATAGAACTTACATCATCTATGACACAGGCCGCCTGGTCATTGAACTCACATCGTCTATGATACAGGCCTCCTGCCCATGCTCACATCGTCTATGATACAGGCCGCCTGGTCATGGAACTCATCATCTATGACACAGGCCGCCGGCCATTGAACTCACATCGTCTATTATACAGGCCGCCTGGCCAAGGAACTCATATCGTCTATGATACAGGCCGCCTAGCCATGAAACTCACATCGTCTATGATACAGGCTGCCTGGTCATGTAGCTCACATCGTCTATTATACAGGCCGCCTGGACAAGGAACTCACATCGTCTATGATACAGGCCGCCTGGCCATTGAACACAAATCGGCTATGATACATGCCGCTTGGCCATGCAACCCTAATCGTCTATGATACAGGCCGCCTGGCCATGGAACTCACAACGTCTATGAAACAGGCCGCCTGGCCATGAAACACATCGTCTAGGATACAGGCCGCCTGGATATAGAACTCACATCGTCTATGATGCAGGTCGCCGGGTCATGGAACTCACAACGTCTATGATATAGGCCGCCTGGCCATGGAACTTACATCGTCTACGATACAGTCCGCCTGGCCATGGAACTCACATCGTCTAAGATTCAGGCCGCCTGGTCATGGAATTCACATCGTCCATGATACAGGCCGTCTGGCTATGGAACTCACATCGTCTATAACGCAGGCCGCCTGGACATGGAACTCACATCTTCTATGATACAGGCCGCCTGGTCATGAAACTCACATCGTCTATGATACAGGCCGCCTGGTCATGGAAATCACATCGTCTATGATACAGGCCGCCGGGCCATGGAACTTACATCGTTTTTTACGCACGTCGCATGGACATGGAACTCACATCGTCTATGATACAGGCCGCCTGGCAATGGAATTCACATCGTCTATGATACAGGCCGCCTGGTCATGGAACTCACATCGTGTATGATACAGGCCGCCTGGTCATGGAACTCACATCGTCTATGATACAGGCCGCTTGGCAATGGAATTCACATCGTCTATGATACAGATCACCTGATCATGCAGAACAGGCGTCCTAACCACTACGGCCACATCGCCACCCGCAGAAATGAGATTTTGAATTGATTGCAATTGTAGTTTTCGCGGCCCATCAACACAATGTTTTATTCATATCCGATTATGCATTTCTTTGTTCAATTCCTAGATTCACAAGCACTATATTTTAAATAATTAACAGAAGATAAGAGAATTTAAAAAAAAATCTATATACAAGTTCGGCTATCTCATTATAGAGATAATAGATGGCCGGCCATTGATACCAAATGTAACTTTTGATGGCACTGTTTGTTACAAATGGGTACCGATTGGTCATTTTGTGGCAACTTTTGGGGTCAAGTAAGGTCAAAACCTAATTTAAATTTCCATCTTGATGTTTGTTACCAATGGGTATCCAATAGTGTAATGCTTTAACGCAGGTACAGATAACACGTTAATTATTGGAACTGTGGTCACTTCATGGTTCAAGAAAGGAAAAGTGTTTTTTATTTCATATATATAATGCTGTTTGTTAATGACATTTGTGTGACTGTGGTTGAAGGTAGGGGTGGATACCAAGACAACTTCGGCAATTTAAGGTCATTCTGAGGTCATTTCGAGGTCAAATTAAGGAAAAATGTTTTAAAGGGCGTGCTCAGTGGTTATTTGACGCACGGTTAGTGTGGAAAAGTTTATATTTTAGGGCAATTTATAAACTTTCCCACACTAACCATGCGTCAAATAACCAGTGAGTTCGTCTATGAAAACATTATTTCTATTCTATAGCAAAGATTAGAAGAAAACGGTTGAAATATACTGTAAAATTTTGCTACCTCTGTGCTTCATTGCCATATGTTTGTTAAACGTTTCACCCGCTTGGCAATTGGCAATGTGCCAATATCAACTGACGAGTTTATGTCGTCTCTTGATGGATACTTCGTGTAAGCAAGCACGAGAGAAGCATTCCTTTCTTAATCATGTTAAGGACTTGTCCTCAGAAATATTACTTGATCCCCAGCAACAGCATAATACAAGCCAGTAATATTAAAGATTTAATTCGCAAGGTGTTATCTTTTAAATCAGCAATTTGCAATGGCACAATGGGCTATCCATTGAAGGTTGAAACTTGTAATCACATACTTTATTCTCCCCACGGCAGAATGCATTGAGACAATGAACAATTCCAGAGCATATTTCTTCAGAGCGGCACTTTCCACCATCAGAATGAAACTTGAAGTTGTGAAGGACACAATGAAAACTATCTTTCTTCAAAGCGTCACTTTGCTGCGTCACAATGAACCCACTCGTGTTTATAGTTTAAGTTCTCATCACAAATATTACTTATTCCTTGTACGGCAGTATGTAACGGCACAGTGAGACCATCTTTCTTGAGAGCGGCACTTTGTAGAGTCACAATGAAATCCAATTATGTTACGGGTATAATTTCCCATTACAAATATTGCTTTTTCTCTGTACAGCAGAATGCAACGGCACAATGGACAATTTAATATCTTACATTCAAGCGGCAATTTCGAATGTCGCGATGAAAATCGTTTTTCATCAGAGCGTCACTTTGCAGCGTCACAATGAACCCAATGTGGTTACGGTTAAATTTCTGATCACAACTATTACCATACTTATTTTTCGTACGGCAGAATGCAACGACACAACGAAAAAATTAGGATCCACTTTATTGCAAGCGTCAGTATGTAACGGCACAAATAGGACCATCTTTCTTGTGAGCGGAACTTTGCAGAGTCACAATGAAGCTGATTGTGTTTACATCACAAATATTATTTTTTCTGTGTACATCAGAATGGAGTGGCGCAATGGAAAGTTCAAGATTGACACTGCACCACACGTACTTTCTTTCTAACCTAGCTTTGACCATCAAGTGCATATACTTTCTTTTCTTAATCCAGCTTTGACATAAGAACACACAAACCTTTGTCCCTAACCCTTGGTTTAATACATAGTATTAAGTACATAAACAGGAGCCTGATAAGAATTCAGCAAGCCCAAGTATGTTAACCACGATTATACCTTGACGACAAGTATATGTGCCCCCTAACCCGACTTTGACACTCGAACAAATGTACCACCTCACTCCCCAACCTTGCCTTGAAACTCAACCACATGTTCCGGTACCTCAATCCCTAACTCCGCTTTGATGCTCAATCACATGTACCTCACGCCCTAAACTGACGTTGACACTCAAACAGATGTACCTCACTCTCCAAACCTGCCTTCACACTCAACCACATGTACATGTACCGGTACCTCACTACCTAAGTCTGCTTTGATGCTTAACCACATGTACTTGAAAGTGGAATAAACATACGGTCCTCTCTAACCCCGCTATGACACTGGACTACACATACGTTCCTCCCTAACTTCGCTTTGATACTGGACTACACATACATTCCTCCCTAATCCCGATTTGACAGTGGACTACAAAAACATTTCTCCCTAACTAAGCTTTGACAATGGACTACAAGAACATTCCTCCCTAGCCCCGCTTTGATATTGGACTACATGAACATTCCTCCCTAAACCCGCTTTGGCACTGACAACACATGTGTTCCCCCTAACCCCGCTTTGATACTGGACTACACATATGTTCCTCGCAACCCCGCTCGTGACCTTGGACTAGACGTGCATTCCTCCCTACCCCACTTGGACACTGGACTACATGAACGTTCCACCCTAACCCCGCTTTGACACTTGACATATCCTCCTTCCTAACCCCGCTTTTACTCTGAACTACACAAACGTTCCTCCCTAACCCCGCTTTGAAACTGGACTTACACATAGGTTCTCCCTAACCCCGCTCTGGCACTGGACTACAAAAATTCCTCTCTAACTTCGCTTTGAAAATGGACTACACTAACATTGCTCCCTAACTCGCTTTGAAACTTATCTACTTAATATTTTGGTAAGGATAATCTCCATTAGTATATAATTTTGATAGTTGAAATGTACTCTAACCTGATAGTAGAGGGGCATACCTAACCTTAAAGGCATAACCCCAGTTTGACTATACATTGTTGATGTTCGATACTCAAGCACCTGTACCTCACTCCCTGACCCCACTTTAACACTCCAACATGTGTTCTTCCTTAACCCCGCTTTGATACTGGACTACACATACATCCTAACTAACCCAGCTTTGACACCGGACTTGACGTGCTTTCCTCCCTACATCCGCTTTGAAACTGGACTACACATACGTTCCGCTCTAACCCTGCTTTGAAACTGGACTATATTCCTCTCTAACCCCGCTTTGACACTTGACATACCGTCCTCCCTAACCCCGCTTTGACACTTGACCTACCGTCCTCCCTAACCTCGCTTTGACGCTCGACTATGCATAGATTCCTCTCTAACCCCGCTTGGATACTGGGCTACACATACATTCCTCCTTAACCCTGCTCTGACGCTGGACTACACAAACATTCCACCCTAACCCCGCTTTTACAACGGACCATATGAACATTCCTCCCTAACCCCGCTTTGAAATTGACTACACGAACATTCCTCCCTAACCCGCTTTGAAACTTAGCTACTTAACATTTTGGAAAGGAAAATCTCATTAGCATACAATTTTGATAGCTGAAATGTACTTTAACCTGATAGTAGAGGAGCATACATAACCCCAAGTTTGACAGTTGAATATACATCTTTGATGTCTGCTTTGATGCTCAAGCACATGCACCTCATTCCCTAATCCCACTTTAACACTCCAACATGTGTTCTTCCTTAACCGCGCTTTGATACTGGACTACACATACATCCTAACTAACCCCGCTTTGACACCGGACTTCACGTGCTTTCCTCCCTACATCCGCTTTGAAACTGGACTACACATACGTTCCGCTCTAACCCTGCTTTGAAACTGGACTATATTCCTCTCTAACCCCGCTTTGACACTTGACATACCGTCCTCCCTAACCCCGCTTTGACACTTGACATACCGTTCTCCCTAACGGTTTGACACTCGACTACACATAGATTCCTCTCTAACCCCGCTTGGATTCTGGGCTACACATACATTCCTCCTTAACCCTGCTCTGACGCTGGACTACACAAACATTCCACCCTAACATTCCACCCTAACCCCGCTTTACACTAGTTTCCAATAACTTCAGTCAGTTAACCGAAATTATTCAGAGTGACTGCCATAAAACACAGTTTGTACTTGTTATAACCAGATCATTTTTTTTTGTCTAAAAACCCTAAAAAATCATAGTTCATACTTCACTTTGTATGAAAAAAATATTGAAAAAATTCTAATCCGATCAGAAACACACGTAATATGGGAGCAAAGTGGGCTTTTTCACACTTTCACAGCTGGGTTGATGACGTCACGCAGGGCAATTGCCTGAGAAAAAATAGCGGATAACATGGAAAGCGAGTGCAGTCAGAGCTCCGATTCAGATGTCGATTCGAGCGATATCAGCTCCTTAGATGGAAATATTTTTCGCCAAGAAGCTGAAATAGACATAGAGGAGGATGATGACGGGCAAAATAACAGTTGTTTGAAAACCAACGACGGAATTCAGCCCTATCAATTTGAGCCGTACTGCTCCGACTCTGACAGTGACAACCATTCTGACAACGTGGAACTCGACGACGACAGCATTCGGAGAGGTCGTTTGTTGAATACAGATTGGTTTGCAACTTGACTGGAAACTTTATTATCGTCATCTATAAGACCAAATGTCCATATATTTCAAACTGTATTGAATGTAGAACGATTCTGTGATGTAAAGAACGAGCACGTTTGTGTTGTTGTTGTTGTTGTTGTTACTGGCCGAGACGGCCTTTTCGAAGGGATAAACTCCGGGATTCGACAGAATGGACAGTAAACTGTTGATACCTCTACTGATATACGTCCGATTTGAATTCTGTTTGTTTTCCCATAATCCCCATGAAATACCACTTTCAGAATTATATAGTTTGATAAAAAACTTTCATGGCGAAAATTAAGCCGTGGTGAGTGGGTGTCGAAACGACGTGATGGATCGGCATCCACATTTGCTCAATTTTCGACAAATTACTTCAATTAAATTGAAATCGAATGATATTCCCACAATCTCAAATGTCAAAGGATTATGAAAGTATTATTATCACTTCTGTATCTACAGCCATTCACTCCAATTGGTGTTCAGAACCAATAGGTGTTCAGAAAAAAACAACAATAAAAGGTGACCGGTTTGCCCGATCACTGTACGACTTTGTCGTTGTCTGGTCTCCATGCACTCTCACAATTGTAGGTAGACTGGACCCAGCCCCTGTTTCACAATGTATTTTAAAGGGGAAACAAAAGGAGGTAACTCTGCCTATTAAGAAATACTTGAAATATTTTTTTCTATTTTTTTTTTCTCATTTTTTGTTTTTTATTTATTTACTTATCAAACATATATATTTAAGAAAGATCATTTTATTATTATTAAATAGTACATATGAAATAGAGACTCATCCAGTCTAACTTGTAGGTGCTCAATCAAGAAATGCCACATCATGGATAGCATTCTGGGCGTTTATCGGGGACGCGAGAGCGAGCAGGGCATGTACAGCCGTCTCCCTGCCCGAGGCCTCGCTTGCAGGCAAGGTTCGTTCAGCCGATGTCCGTGGTAGATTCTTCTTGTCCGATTTCTTTGCCGTCACATTCTGATTGTTCTTAGGTTTGATAGTTGGAATAGCTGTTGTCTTTAGTTTTGGTTTGTACCCGAATTCAATTGCTACGCTGTAGAGGTCCTCGAATGATGTCTTTCTGTCAAAATGTGCCGAGCAAATTATACGAGTACTGGCTCGGGCCCTCTTTCCACACCCTCGTGTTGCGTACAAATTTCGTCCAATTTGCAGCGATTTTCTCGTCTTTAGGCCACAAATGAAGTCTACCACCGTCATCTGTAGTAAAACTGCAACCTCCCACTACACAACGTCGCGACATATGTAACAAATGATGCCCCAATACCCCGAAAATCTCCAGAAATCAGCAGCTACTTATGACTGTGGTATACGGCTTTAACATAGAGAATACAAGACGGCTGTCCCTCCGTGACGTCACAGCTGGAATTGACAGGAGAGCGATTTTCAGCTTTCAAACGGCAATATCTCGCCAACCAGACGACACAAAATTATTAAAAAAATATCATTATTTTCAGAATCGAAAGGACTATTTTTTTTTATTTTTGACCTCAGATCGTTTGGGTTGACCTTTAACAACCAGGATAAGTACATTGTTTGATACTATCAGCCGATTTTGTCTATGACAGCTTAACAGCGAATTAATTGCACTGTTACATCTTCAAATATTCACTCTCTTGTGTACGATCACATACGAGTTTAAGAATATTTCTCCACGTGATGGCGTGTTTGTATCCCCATGTATATATATGTGTATTTGTTACTTTTTCTATGTATGTTTCGGCATGTGAATGTGTAATTTTCGATCCGTTGCAGTCACCTTATATCGCCTTCACACGTATTCAGTGTATACATGTATATAGTGTACATACTTGTTCAAACATTGCTAATCCTGAATATTATGTACACTTCATAGTATTTTTTCGAATTTGCGTGGCTGTGTACATATGGGTGGTGTGAATGTGTGTGGGTGTGTTTGTATCCTATGTTCTTGTATATATGTGTATCCGTATATTTTTCCACAGTGAACAAGTCTGTTTTCACATATCACCGAATACGGTACATCTGTTGCATGCATCCTCCGTCGGCATCAAAAGTATTTGGCACATAAATACTACACATACATACTTACATACATACATGATTTAAGCTGACGAAGCCTCCTCGATATTATGCCAACACTTTATCCAAATTGTCCTTGTATATCTCTGATATCGATTACTTAACTCGCATCTGCCGCCAATTTCCAACTATATATGCGTTCATTCCCTAACCCCACTTGAACTGTCATATTGATAGTCTGCAGTCCGGAGAAGCAGAGTGAAGCGAAGGAGGGGAGACATACATCCTAGTAACTGTGTTTCGTCATCATATGCTACCTTGCCCAGGGAAAAAGTTACTTACATTGTGCATAATATACCATTGTGTGTTGATTAAAACGGTACAGGCCTATATTGCCATTGTGCTGCTTCAACCTGCCAGTCACAGAAATCCTCCTCTTTGTACATAGTCATAACATATTGAGAAATGTTCATTCTGCTGCTATAAATCATTGTACCGTCACCAAAGTAAAGTTTAAGAGAAGGTATGAGTTTGATCAAATATTCTTAAATTGACTTACCCAACACTTTGAAGACCCTAGCCTATATTTTCATTGTGCCGGTTCAATCTGCCAGTGAAAGAAACCCTGCTCCTGCATGACCATTGTGACGTCGCTAAAATGAAGTTCCGCAAAAAATGTATTTGCATTGTGCCGATTCAATCTACCGGTAATAAAAATCATCCTGTTCTATGTACATGTATATTATCTGGTCATAGTGCCGTCAATAAACTGAAGCTTCAGAGAACGTATGACTTCATTATAATGGTACCATTGTGCCGGTTCCATCTGTTGATGACACAAATCCTCCTGCTGTATGTACATGGTCATATATTGTCATAGAGTCATCACCAAACTGAAGCTTCGGAGACTCGGAGAAAATAATCTAACTTGATAGAAATTTCATCTTGTAATTCATTCGTGTGTTTGTTCGATTGTATGAAGCAGACGACCACCTCCTCTCCCGCCTTGTAAAATAGAATCTCCCAGATGAACACCTGCGCTTGACAGGTGGTGCTATACCAGATAAATGCACGGTTAGCAATTTGTTACAGACATATGTGTTATAGAATAAGAGCCAAAAGATGCATGGGCCTTAACACATCTTTATAACATTCTTTGAAGGGGTTTCCAAGCTGAAGTAGATGGGGTGAAATTTAAGCTAATGAAAGATTCCAAGCTGATTTGATTCATTTAAGACCATTTTAAGGTCACTGCCGTTTACACTGATGGCACCATGGGTATCTATGCTCAATTAATTTTATTCAAGGTACGGTTGGATAAAATTAAATTAGGTTAACTTAGGCTAACAATGCGTGAATGGTTGTTTTGTCGCATGTGTATAGTGCTTGTCGTGGAGAGACTATTCACTCTGAACTATGTATATTGGTTAAGGTATTTTGGGATGCCAAACGAGGTAAACACAAAAATAGCTCTCTATAACGTACCGTAGGGATGTGGGTAATGTATTTTCGGATGTAAAAAAGAGGTAATCAATAAATAGCTCTCTAAAACGTACCGAGGGGATGTGGGTAACGTATTTTGGGATGCCAAACGAAGTAAACACTAAAATAGCTCTCTATAAAGTACCGTGGGGATGTGAGTATGGTATTTTGGGATGTCAAACGAGGTAAACACTAAAATAGCTCTCTATAACGTACCGTGGGGTTGTGAGTATGGTATTTTGGGATGTCAAACGAGGTAAACACTAAAATAATAGCTCTCTATAACGTAATGTGGGGATGTGGGTAAGGTATTTTGGGATGTCAAACGAGGTAAACACTAAAATAGCTCTCTATAACGTACCGTGGGGATGTGGGTAATGTATTTTGGAATGTCAAACGAGGCAAACAATAAATAGCTCTCTATAACTAGGTAAACACTAAAATAGCTCTCTATAACGTACCGTGGGGATGTGGGTAATGTATTTTGGAATGTCAAACGAGGCAAACAATAAATAGCTCTCTATAACGTACCGTGGGGATGTGGGTATGGTATTTTGGGATGTCAAACGAGATAAACACTAAAATAGCTCTCTGTAACGTACCGTGGGGATGTGGGTATGGTATTTGGGATTTCAAACTAGGTAAATACTAAAGTAGCTCTCTATAACGTACCGTGGGGATGTGAGTATGCTATTTTGGGATGCCAAACGAGGAAAACACTAAAATAGCTCTCTATAACGTACCCTGGGGATGTGGGTAAGGTATTTTGGGATGTCAAACGAGGTGAACACTAAAATGGCTCTCTATAACGTACCGTGGGGATGTGGGTAAGGTATTTTGGGATAACAAACGAGGTGAACACTAAAATGGCTCTCTATAACTTACCGTGGAGATGTGGGTAATAGCTCTCTATAACGTACCGTGTGGATGTGGGTAAGGTATTTTGGGATATCAAACGAGGTGAACACCGAAATGGCTCTCTATAACGTACCGTGGGCTCGGATTCTGGGCTACACATACATTCCTCCTTAACCCTGCTCTGACGCTGGACTACACAAACATTCCACCCTAACATTCCACCCTAACCCCGCTTTACACTAGTTTCCAATAACTTCAGTCAGTTAACCGAAATTATTCAGAGTGACTGCCATAAAACACAGTTTGTACTTGTTATAACCAGATCATTTTTTTTTCTAAAAACCCTAAAAAATCATAGTTCATACTTCACTTTGTATGAAAAAAATATTGAAAAAATTCTAATCCGATCAGAAACACACGTAATATGGGAGCAAAGTGGGCTTTTTCACACTTTCACAGCTGGGTTGATGACGTCACGCAGGGCAATTGCCTGAGAAAAAATAGCGGATAACATGGAAAGCGAGTGCAGTCAGAGCTCCGATTCAGATGTCGATTCGAGCGATATCAGCTCCTTAGATGGAAATATTTTTCGCCAAGAAGCTGAAATAGACATAGAGGAGGATGATGACGGGCAAAATAACAGTTGTTTGAAAACCAACGACGGAATTCAGCCCTATCAATTTGAGCCGTACTGCTCCGACTCTGACAGTGACAACCATTCTGACAACGTGGAACTCGACGACGACAGGATTCGGAGAGGTCGTTTGTTGAATACAGATTGGTTCGCAACTTGACTGGAAACTTTATTATCGTCATCTATAAGACCAAATGTCCATATATTTCAAACTGTATTGAATGTAGAGCGATTCTGTGATGTAAAGAACGAGCACGTTTGTGTTGTTGTTGTTGTTGTTGTTACTGGCCGAGACGGCCTTTTCGAAGGGATAAACTCCGGGATTCGACAGAATGGACAGTAAACTGTTGATACCTCTACTGATATACGTCCGATTTGAATTCTGTTTGTTTTCCCATAATCCCCATGAAATATCACGTTCAGAATTATATAGTTTGATAAAAAACTTTCATGGCGAAAATTAAGCCGTGGTGAGTGGGTGTCGAAACGACGTGATGGATCGGCATCCACATTTGCTCAATTTTCGACAAATTACTTCAATTAAATTGAAATCGAATGATATTCCCACAATCTCAAATGTCAAAGGATTATGAAAGTATTATTATCACTTCTGTATCTACAGCCATTCACTCCAATTGGTGTTCAGAACCAATAGGTGTTCAGAAAAAACAACAATAAAAGGTGACCGGTTTGCCCGATCACTGTACGACTTTGTCGTTGTCTGGTCTCCATGCACTCCCACAATTGTAGGTAGACTGGACCCAGCCCCTGTTTCACAATGTATTTTAAAGGGGAAACAAAAGGAAGTAACTCTGCCTATTAAGAAATACTTGAAATATATATATATTTTTTTTTTTTTCATTTTTTTTTTTTTTATTTATTTACTTATCAAACATATATATTTAAGAAAGATCATTTTATTATTATTAAATAGTACATATGAAATAGAGACTCATCCAGTCTAACTTGTAGGTGCTCAATCAACAAATGCCACATCACGGATAGCATTCTGGGCGTTTATCGGGGACGCGAGAGCGAGCAGGGCATGTACAGCCGTCTCCCGGCCTGCCCGAGGCCTCGCTTGCAGGCAAGGTTCGTTCAGCCGATGTCCGTGGTAGATTCTTCTTGTCCGATTTCTTTGCCGTCACATTCTGATTGTTCTTAGGTTTGATAGTTGGAATAGCTGTTGTCTTTAGTTTTGGTTTGTACCCGAATTCAGTTGCTACGCTGTAGAGGTCCTCGAATGATGTCTTTCTGTCAAAATGTGCCGAGCAAATTATACGAGTACTGGCTCGGGCCCTCTTTCCACACCCTCGTGTTGCGTACAAATTTCGTCCAATTTGCAGCGATTTTCTCGTCTTTAGGCCACAAATGAATACTACCACCGTCATCTGTAGTAAAACTGCAACCTCCCACTACACAACGTCGCGACATATGTAACAAATGATGCCCCGATACCCCGAAAATCTCCAGAAATCAGCAGCTACTTATGACTGTGGTATACGGCTTTAACATAGAGAATACAAGACGGCTGTCCCTCCGTGACGTCACAGCTGGAATTGACAGGAGAGCGATTTTCAGCTTTCAAACGGCAATATCTCGCCAACCAGACGACACAAAATTATAAAAAAAATATCATTATTTTCAGAATCGAAAGGACTATTTTTTTTTTATTTTTGACCTCAGATCGTTTGGGTTGACCTTTAACAACCAGGATAAGTACATTGTGGGATACTATCAGCCGATTTTGTCTATGACAGCTTAACAGCGAATTAATATTCACTCTCTTGTGTACGATCACATACGAGTTTAAGAATATTTCTCCACGTGATGGCGTGTTTGTATCCCCATGTATATATATGTGTATTTGTTACTTTTTCTATGTATGTTTCGGCATGTGAATGTGTAATTTTCGATCCGTTGCAGTCACCTTATATCGCCTTCACACGTATTCAGTGTATACATGTATATAGTGTACATACTTGTTCAAACATTGCTAATCCTGAATATTATGTACACTTCATAGTATTTTTTCGAATTTGCGTGTCTGTGTACATATGGGTGGTGTGAATGTGTGTGGGTGTGTTTGTATCCTATGTTCTTGTATATATGTGTATCCGTATATTTTTCCACAGTGAACAAGTCTGTTTTCACATATCACCGAATACGGTACATCTGTTGCATGCATCCTCCGTCGGCATCAAAAGTATTTGGCACATAAATACTACACATACATACTTACATACATACATGATTTAAGCTGACGAAGCCTCCTCGATATTATGCCAACACTTTATCCAAATTGTCCTTGTATATCTCTGATATCGATTACTTAAGTCACATCTGCCGCCAATTTCCAACTATATATGCGTTCATTCCCTAACCCCACTTTAACACTTAAGATTTGAACTGTCATATTGATAGTCTGCAGTCCGGAGAAGCAGAGTGAAGCGAAGGAGGGGGGACATACATCCTAGTAACTGTGTTTCGTCATCATATGCTACCTTGCCCAGGGAAAAAGTTACGTACATTGTGCATAATATACCATTGTGTGTTGATTAAAACGGTACAGGCCTATATTGCCATTGTGCTGCTTCAACCTGCCAGTCACAGAAATCCTCCTCTTTGTACATAGTCATAACATATTGAGAAATGTTCATTCTGCTGCTATAAATCATTGTACCGTCACCAAAGTAAAGTTTAAGAGAAGGTATGAGTTTGATCAAATATTCTTAAATTGACTTACCCAACACTTTGAAGACCCTAGCCTATATTTTCATTGTGCCGGTTCAATCTGCCAGTGAAAGAAACCCTGCTCCTGCTTTTTGGTCATGCATGACCATTGTGACGTCGCTAAAATGAAGTTCCGCAAAAAATGTATTTGCATTGTGCCGATTCAATCTACCGGTAATAAAAATCATCCTGTTCTATGTACATGTATATTATCTGGTCATAGTGCCGTCAATAAACTGAAGCTTCAGAGAACGTATGACTTCATTATAATGGTACCATTGTGCCGGTTCCATCTGTTGGTGACAGAAATCCTCCTGCTGTATGTACATGGTCATATATTGTCATAGAGTCATCACCAAACTGAAGCTTCGGAGACTCGGAGAAAATAATCTAACTTGATAGAAATTTCATCTTGTAATTCATTCAGCGTGTGTTTGTTCGATTGTATGAAGCAGACGACCACCTCCTCTCCCGCCTTGTAAAATAGAATCTCCCAAATGAACACCTGCGCTTGACAGGTGGTGCTATACCAGATAAATGCACGGTTAGCAATTTGTTACAGACATATGTGTTATAGAATAAAAGCCAAAAGATGCATGGGCCTTAACACATCTTTATAACATTCTTTGAAGGGGGTTCCAAGCTGAAGCAGATGGGGTGAAATTTAAGCTAATGAAAGATTCCAAGCTGATTTGATTCATTTAAGACCATTTTAAGGTCACTGCCGTTTACACTGATGGCACCATGGGTATCTATGCTCAATTAATTTTATTCAAGGTACGGTTGGATAAAATTAAATTAGGTTAACTTAGGCTAACAATGCGTGAATGGTTGTTTTGTCGCATGTGTATAGTGCTTGTCGTGGAGAGACTATTCACTCTGAACTATGTATATTGGTTAAGGTATTTTGGGATGCCAAACGAGGTAAACACAAAAATAGCTCTCTATAACGTACCGTAGGGATGTGGGTAATGTATTTTCGGATGTAAAAAAGAGGTAATCAATAAATAGCTCTCTGAAACGTACCGAGGGGATGTGGGTAACGTATTTTGGGATGCCAAACGAAGTAAACACTAAAATAGCTCTCTATAAAGTACCGTGGGGATGTGAGTATGGTATTTTGGGATGTCAAACGAGGTAAACACTAAAATAGCTCTCTATAACGTACCGTGGGGGTTGTGAGTATGGTATTTTGGGATGTCAAACGAGGTAAACACTAAAATAATAGCTCTCTATAACGTAATGTGGGGATGTGGGTAAGGTATTTTGGGATGTCAAACGAGGTAAACACTAAAATAGCTCTCTATAACGTACCGTGGGGATGTGGGTAATGTATTTTGGAATGTCAAACGAGGCAAACAATAAATAGCTCTCTATAACTAGGTAAACACTAAAATAGCTCTCTATAACGTACCGTGGGGATGTGGGTAATGTATTTTGGAATGTCAAACGAGGCAAACAATAAATAGCTCTCTATAACGTACCGTGGGGATGTGGGTATGGTATTTTGGGATGTCAAACGAGATAAACACTAAAATAGCTCTCTGTAACGTACCGTGGGGATGTGGGTATGGTATTTGGGATTTCAAACTAGGTAAATACTAAAGTAGCTCTCTATAACGTACCGTGGGGATGTGAGTATGGTATTTTGGGATGCCAAACGAGGTAAACACTAAAATAGCTCTCTATAACGTACCCTGGGGATGTGGGTAAGGTATTTTGGGATGTCAAACGAGGTGAACACTAAAATGGCTCTCTATAACGTACCGTGGGGATGTGGGTAAGGTATTTTGGGATAACAAACGAGGTGAACACTAAAATGGCTCTCTATAACTTACCGTGGAGATGTGGGTAATAGCTCTCTATAACGTACCGTGTGGATGTGGGTAAGGTATTTTGGGATATCAAACGAGGTGAACACCGAAATGGCTCTCTATAACGTACCGTGGGGATATGGGTAAGGTATTTTGGGATATCAAATGAGGCCGACGGCTGAATATTGAATGTCAGAACTGATGCTTGCTGTTTGAATTGCCAATAGTCTGTTTCATTTTATGGAATTTCCGGTCTTCAAGACGACAAGGGTTTGTGCGCGTGATCTTACGATGTTGTAACGCAAGGTCGTCTCAGACTCGGGTGATGGTCTTCATAAAACCATAAACCCGAACAATGATAGATTCCAAGTTCCGGCTTCTGAGATTTCTCGAAGACTTGATAGCCTCTTTAAATGAGACAGGATACAACAAAAACGAAGTTCATGTCTGTTGAATATTAAGCCGATTTATTGTAAATTCATTCCACCTAACTTATGAATGATCGGCAACATTTGGCAGGCAGACTAACACAACTTCATTAACATCAGACCATTTTGTAAACAGTCAATTTCAGAACTGGAGATAGTAACATCCATCATCGGAGACTAGGTGGTATTAGCCTGCCTAATGCGTATCGGTCACCCCTCTTTATACAGTCCTATAGATTACAGGGTCGAGTTAACTCTAAACTATATCCTGATATTTTGGTGCAGCTTAGAGAACATTCAAAATTTATCCTGAGGGGGGAGGCGGTGGAATTTGAGGGGCGGGGGGGGGTCACCAATAACTTCAAGCTCTACGAAGGCGGGGGGGGGAGGGTCATGTGTAACTAGACTGTGTGTAAAGGGGGGGCATCAGTAAATTGGAATTTGTTTTCAATCGAAATTGGCTGACACGACAGCTATTCAGCAGCTAGGATTTCTTGAGCTTCTGTATGAATTTCATGTTTTTTGAGGTCGAAGAACCAGAGTGGACTTTAGATCAGGAATCACATGTATCAGAAAACAGCTTTGTTTATCCATGGAGCCTACTAAAACAGTAGGCTCTATGGTTTATCATAAGCCTATACAACACAGTACCATAGACCTATGTACACACCTCCTGTAGTGTTGTAGGACACATTTAACAGCTAGGCCCCTAATCATACCAGCTAGATTTGAGCCAGTACACAGTGCATGTAGCAAAGCCTTTATCTAAACACATCCAGGTGCAGTACAGTTACACCATGTACATTATGTTGACTAGCTAAATGAATATAACCCGCATTTTGAGACTGAAACAAATCATTCAATAATTTATGCTGCCCCAAAGTTGAAGAAATAAATTGTGGCGTACAAGTTGCACTGACGGTAGTTAATGTCATGATGAGGATAATATTATAAAATATAATAATTTTAATGGTTTTATAACATTATAAAACGCCAGCTATTTTTTGCAGGGTTTTTGTGGAGAGGCCGACATAATGAATGCATGAAATTAATCATGTCGGATTCGTTCGTATGTTTATAAATTTATCTCTGTGTCAGTATAACAAACATAACCTCGTTGTTTCCTTGAGCGGTTGTATGTAGTATTATCTATTATCATGATGCAGAATGACATAATTTTACCTCAAACCGTTGAGTGCGAATAAATACGTCATACAGAATTTAATCTCCGAGCTCCTCTAAGTTACGTCGTAGTGCAGAACTGTGTCACTTTCCCTGCCACTTTTTCAGGGATCAATGCATAACTCTTCGTATTATCAACTTGTTTCCAATCGGTCTTAATATAATTCCACACTGCATCATTTAGTGCCCCTGACTATGCTGGAATGGGTGTGTGTTAGTAGGGAGATGGGGGGGGGGGATCATTGATAAATATGATGTCTGTGGGGAGGGGGGTCACTGGTAATCTTCCAGCCAAACGAGGGGAGTCACACAGAACTTAGAGTCATCAGCTGAATTTCCACCGGCCTCCCCCCTCAAGATAAAGTTTGAACGGTCCCTTAGCCAAGCGGATCAGGGAAATGTCACATTACGTAAACATAGTCATCAAACCCAGGACAATTCATTACACTTACATAAGCAGTTTCTATGTTATCCTGTATAAATTTGAAGTTACATAACTGTTTCTCACAAATAGTTGTGTTTACAATAACTGACCTAAATGTCATGAAATAGAATTTCGGAAATAGTTTTGTCAAAACACCTCATCATATAGTATGCACAAATTATATAAAATTGGTAAATGAAAAGTCGAACTTTATGCAATTATATGGTGGCTAAGAAATCTACTTTTACGTGAAAATATGGTGGCTAAGATTCGACATTTCACACATCTTCCATCAATGAAAGATGAAGGACACGAACGAAGATCGTTCATTCATCTCAAAGTAGAAACACAAATGAGTAAGGCATCAAAAATAGTAGCAAAACTTCAAAGAATAATCCATTATAAATAGCTACGGTCATTATCAGAAATATCGGTCAAATACCGTAAACAATTTATTCAATTACCGTAGTCCATGTTCATAGCGTACGGTCATAATGCCATATTTACTATCATTACTCAATGAAAATACTCTAGGTATGTGATACACGTGCCAGTCACATGACAAGTGTGCACATGTCAAAACAATGTGTCCAAAACATAACACAATATCAAAACAATTGCTGGAAAACTCTTCCAGTACACCCCTCCGCTCTAAATCTAACATATATACAAGGTGGACCAAAACAAAACAAAATATATGTGGAACAGCAGAGAAATACATGAAAATGTCAGAACAGTGAAACAAAAAATAAGCAAAAGAAAAATACAATAATAAGAAGGGAAGAAATGGTACTAGAAACTACAGGAGTGAACAGCTCCGCAGCAGCCAATACACCAGAACTTGACCTCAAGTGAGAGTACGTTTTCGGCCAGAAAAACGCACACCCACTGGCAAGAGTGACAAAAGAGAGAAAAAGCAAAAACAAAAACATTACAAAGGGGTATACAAAATGGAAAAAACAAAAACATGGTCGCGTAGAACAGTCTTCGGATTACTGTCCAGCGGCAGGTCATACATTACAATGTCACCGAGTGAAACAAAATTGAGAACAATATCTATACAGATTACAATGTGTGCAAAAGATATACAAAAACGCGATAAGGGTACCAGCAAAACCATGGTTAAAGAAATACACGTCAAAATGTCACGTGCTAATGCATTAATTGTCATATTCAATGCCTGTCAAGAAGTGGCATTCAAACGGGCAATAATTCGTGCAACGTTCAATAGGTTGCGAATGGCAATGTTAGGCATTTGAATCATATCTGCAAGAAGTGCGAATTCTTAGGAATAGAGAGTATGAGACTCCATGTTCTAGCCTACACCAATAAAACACACACTTATTCCGAAACAGAACTAACATACCAGTTCAGTGCAAGAAAAAATCATTATGATATGACGTCAGTAGAAAGGATCCATGTGGGGAAACTCGATCAGTTATGGCAAAATAATTCTGCACAAATGACAACACACTTTGTCCAATTCATATCACTGCATGGTATCTCAATATTGTTGCAACAAAAATATTCGAACAGTTATCCTGTGGTTATGTCTCAAACAGTCTTCCATAGTTATCACCAAGTATCAGATTTCTCTAGCATCGTCTGTGCTAATTCAATATACTCATCCTCAAAGGTTAACATTTGGACCTTACGTGTTACTCATTATGAAAGCTAGAAGCTTATGGTTGACACCGACACAAAATGTCCTGCAATTAAGGAAGTTCCCAATACGTGTCAATTGAAACCAATTTGTCAGCCAACATCGTAGACTTATATCTGAGGATCCAAACAATAATAATAAAAATTCAGGATGAGACAAAAAAAAAATAACCACACATATTCACAATATCCAGGCTCTCATATCCTAATCGGGGATTGTGGAGGCTCGTCAGCCAACACCAACAGGCTTCCATAGCCTTTCAGCATTACATGTTGCAACCATTAGTACGTCTACATGTACTCAGTGTTTCAAGGACCTATCAACATATACGCGATAATCTTAGTTTCATTTAGCCAAAATTTGTTGAGTGTTTAGCTTACCAGCTACACTATTATGGAAACTGATCCCGATAAATGTCCTACTAAAACATCAATGTGGAATCACATCACAATTTTCTCGTACAAACTTCAAAGGCTAGATTTATCAATCTGCAAATCACTAAATTTATCAGTCACAAAGGAGTTCATGCAATCTACCAGTTTCACCGTTGATTTATCAACTTCACTGGGCATGCAACATTATCAATAATAAACGAAACGAAACGTGCACGATTTACGAAAGATGCCAAAAGTTCTCATAAGGGATTATCAACATGATCATTCAAGGGAGAGAGAGAGAAAATCAAGGTTAAACCTCGCATTCAATACATGCTACCAACCTGTCTGAGGATTCAGTCCAGAATGTTCTAAGAAAGTTATAAGAATACAATGTTTTGAGTTCTTAGGGCATGACCCATTTCTGTAAATTATACACTGTTCATCACACGCACTATTGTCAATCAGTGGGAACTTCACAACGTCAGGCAGAAAGTTCAGGGAAGTCCAGGCAGAAAATATATCACAACTCAGTTACGTTTTCAATCACTATAGCCATTTACAAGGCTCTGTTAAGTGGAACGAATCAAACTGTATCTGTAGATACTGTTTCCACGGAATGGACTCGTTCCAGAGGTTTCTGGCACACGCTGTCACGTCACCAAGGAAGAGAAGAAACATGTCGCTGTTATAGGGAGGAACGGTGTTTGGGTCGAAATCTTATCACTGAGACGGACAGCACTCATGGCAGTTGTGGACACCAGTCCGGAATTCCTTCCCGTCAGAATTACAAGGCAGTTCAAGGAGGCGTTGAACAGGGTAGCACATTTCACAATGGCCAACAAACAAGGACACCAAATGTTTTCGTCAGCCACCGTCCCCGTCTGGGTGACTTAATTACCGTCTGCAATACCTCAGTAGGTGCAAAAAGGAAGGAAGGTTCTTTACCTGTTCTCTCTGCAATTGACGATTGTCCTTGGCCTGAATATCAGTTCACAGAATGTCCACAAGTTTCGTGATGCCTTGAGCAATGGCCTGGAGCTCTTGCACTTTTACTGGCTCAGCCATTTTGTCCAAAAGTTAGTACTCTCGGTGTCTTCGATCGATCGTCTGAAGATGTCGTCTCATGATCTTGTAGTTGTATCCAAAAGAAAATTGTCTTTATCCTGGCAACGCTCGCCATTATGGAATTTGCGGTCTTCAAGACGACAAGGGCTTGTGCGCGCGATCTTAAGATGTTGTAACGCAAGGTCGTATCAGACTCGGGTGATGGTCTCCATAAAACCCGTACAATGATAGATTCCAAGTTCCGGCTTCTGAGATTTCTCGAAGAATTGATAGCCTCTTTGAATGAGACAGGATACAACAAAAACGAAGTTCATGTCTGTTGAATATTAAGCCGATTTATTGTAAATTCATTCCACCTAACTTAGGAATGATCGGCAGCATTTGGCAGGCAAATTAACACAACTTCATTAACATCAGACCATTTTGTAAACAGTCATTTTCAGAACTGGAGATAGTAACATCCATCATCGGAGACAAGGTGGTATTGGCCTGCCTAATGCGTATCGGTCACCCCTCTTTATACAGTCCTATAAATTACAGGGTCGAGTTAACTCTAAACTATATCCTGATATCTTTGGTGCAGCTTAGACAAGCGGATCAGGGAAATGTCACATTACGTAAACATAGTCATCAAACCAAGGATAATTCAGTACACTTACATAAGCAGTTTCTATGTTATCCTGTATGAATTTGAAATTACATAACTGTTTCTCACAAATAGTTGTGTTTACAATAACTGACCTAAAGGGTCATGAAATAGAATTTCGGAAATAGTTTTGTCAAAACACATCATCATATAGCATACACAAATTATATAAAATTGGTAAATGAAAAGTCGAACTTTATGCAATTAGATGGTGGCTAAGAAATCTACTTTTACGTGAAAATATGGTGGCTAAGATTCGACATTTCACAATTTGTACTTAGTATGTTTCATTTGTAAATAGTCTGTTTTGTACTATTTTTGGCGGTTCTTGCCTTCCATACAAGTGCAAGAGTATGTTTCAAAATCGGTACCATATGCATCCATCTAAACAATATTGACCAATTCAGGATCATTTCGTTGTCAATTTTGAATTCATATGGAGTCTGAAGAGTTTTGAATGAGATTATCTAATTTCGATTGGGGCTTTTTATACGAATGGGAACCCATGATAATTTATTTCTCCCCTTCCATGGATAGTGGACGCCACTTTAATTTTGACCCATAAAAAACCCCCATTTTTTGATAATGCTAGACCGGGGTGATAGGATTTGTGATGCGTTTAACATGTTTGCGGACAAGGATTCCAACCAATATTTACACTATGCGGGTGGGCTATTAGCCTATCAAGGTTATTTTCGGCTTTTGTGACGAAATAAGCATGTTAGCATATTCTACGTCAAAATTCCATAAATGTTGAATCGAAATAATCTCAGCAAAATGTGGGAGAATCTGGTCAGAAAAAAAATTAAGGTAACAGTCAATTTCAATCCCACTTCATTATTCGACTCAGGCAAAATTATGCCTATCGTTTCAATATACATATACAAATGGTTGCTGACTGTGGTACGTGTATATAAAAATAATTTACGATAGATAACTAACTTACTTACTTGCAATACTAGTTATACAGGAGGATGGATGATTATGCGATTTGAACCCAAAAGTTCCTGGTCTCAATTTCACTAATTAATGTACTAGACATGCCTACCTTAAACTACATACAACTAGTTCAGCATGGATACCCATTCGTAACGAACACTGCAATGGATATTAAGTTAGAACCAAATTTTATCAATTTTTTATCTCATGTGACACAAAAGTGACCCTATATTGACCTTATCCTAATAATTAATACCACACAAATAACTAATTTAGCATGAGTACCCATTTGTAACAAAATATGCCATCAACATTTTAGGCGCTTTCGGTGTCCTTGGCCGGTGTTATGGATCCAGTGGTTGAGAGGATCTGTAACCGACTTCATAGAACAATTCAACCAGCTTTCTGGAGTTCTGATGTGACGTCGCTGACATCACGGCGCTGTTTGGCGTCACAGTAGTTACTTTGTTCAACCATGGAGCTCATATAGCTCCTTGGTTGAACAGTTGACAGAAATCAGGCTGTGACTTCACATGTCAAGCGGTCACAGTCTTTATCGCCTTTTGAAAGGGGTGTGATATTGTCTATGCTTTACTGCTGTTGTTTTCTAATTTTGGTCGTTTAAATACGCCATACGATTTTAAATAGTCACCTTTGCAATACATTTTGCATCAAAAGCTCTTGGGTATAACCTTTAAGCTCCTGACATAACAATCGTACATACATCGGCAATCTAGTGGTTAACCTATAAGCCTGTTAGACAGGAACGGACGTCTGTTCAGAAGGGTGAGTGAGTGAATAGAATTTAACGTCGCAACAATATTTCAGCTATATCACGACGAACCAACAAAGCACCACTCAGCCAAGTTGCGTTCCTGCTACGTCGAAGAAGAAATCTTTGAAGCAGCATGGAACCCATCTTCATTTTATCAAGCCAATTTCTACGTTCCCACTTCGAACTGTTCGAAGTGGGAACGTAGAAATTGGCTGGATAAAATGAAAATGCATGGAACCAGACACCATCCATCCACTCTATAAAACACTGACGACAGCACACAAGACACAGACAGCACGCTTACATGGTGCAATAAAGACAAGTGATATTACGGTGCTAGACACCACATTATCAAGTTCCTGTCGCTTCTCAGCAAAATGCATTGAAGTCATACATGTCATACATATAGTATTTAAAAAAATAATTCAAAGAATTAATCAGGAAGTTAAGCTTGGTTAGAATATATGTGTAGAATATAATCTTTCCCAAGCTACATTTCCTATAATCTTTCCCAAGCTATATTTTCCTGAAGATTCCACAGATGAGTCGTGAGCAGTTTTATAACGGGTTATTGTCAGATTTATATCACTGTTAAAGAACCTTCCTTGCTACCGTTACATTTTTTAGTGTAATTGTGCTAGGTGCTTTTTTCTGTAATTTGCTGTGGAGGCCCATATATATTACACAATGTTCAGAGTCAAATATGCATAAATCATATTCAGTTCAGGTGTTGAATAGAAAAACAAAAAATAATCGACCGGTATGTTTTGCGTTTATGAGACTATAACTTCCACCCACTATGAGAGGATAATACATATTATGTTATGACTGGATAATAAATCGTCCACCTGACGTTATTAGTTGAGGTGACCAGGTGTGTCGTGTTATACGTCAATTGCTAGGTCAATAAATGCGGTCTTTCCCATTAAAACAGTTTACAGACATATTAAATTAAACTATATGTATATGTAACTTCTTTGATAGTCATTTAGAAGTCGGCGTAGATAAGACAAGGTTATTCTATGGATAACAACTTCTTTATTGCTATGGAGCTGACGTTTCGCAGGAGATACTTCCAAATTTTTCAAAGCTAAATGAAGCTTTCATTGAAGCACTTTTTTCTTATTTTTCTATAATTTGGCATGATTAAACAGTAGTATACAAAGTTAATAACTGTAATATAATAAATAAATATTACGATACATAACACATGTATATGTTAATTGAAAGCTACTTCATACACTCTCAAAAAGCAAATGTTAGATTTAACATCTAGAGGGTTGAAGGAGGGAAAGCGTTTAGAAAGTGTTGTATTCACCACTTTTAAGTGTTAAATGCAACATTTTAAGCTGTTGCATTCAACACTTAAAAGTGGTGAAACAACAGTTTCTAAATGCTTTCCCTCCTCCAATCCTCTAGATGTTAAATGTAACATTTGCGTTTTAAGAGTGTAGTGATATTGATACATATTAAATGTTTAGGTTATTAACTATCACAATGGGAGCCTGAAACATCTTTGAAGGGTTGAAAAACTTCGCCAGAGCTTGGGGTTCGGATAGAGCGAGATACACCGAGAAAAAAATGTTAAAAATCATATAAATTATAGCTGTACAAACGTTAAAATTCATTCAACTATAATTATAGCTCCAGAAATGATGAAATCCGTTCATTTACAATTAAGGTATTGCTTCAGAAACGTTGAAATGAGTTCAACAACAAATAGCTTCGAAAACATTGAAATCAGCTCAATTACAATTATAGTCTCAGAAACGTTGAATTTAGTCCAACTACAATTCTAGCTTCAGAAACGTAGAAATCAGTTCAACTACAATTATTTATAAACTACAAAAGTCTTTTCATTTGTACTTAGTATGTTTAACTTGTAAATATTCTGTTTTATTTACTGGGATAGGTTCCAGATTGGGGTGGACGCCACTCTAATTTTGACCGATGTTAGCTGGATTCACATTTGTAGAAGAAACTTGCAAAATTGTCCTTTTGCTCAATGTTGACTGCGACGCTCTTAACACTGATAGGTAACAACCCTTCAAAATGATTGAATGATTAATGTTAGCCCCGGGTGATGCGATTTGTAATAAGTTTAGCATGCTTGCGGACAAGGGTTCCAACTAAGATTTACACTAAGCGGGTGGGATCTTATAGTGCCAAGGTTATTATCGGATTTTGTGGCCAAATAAAATTGAAAGCGATATATTTTTGTTGCTTATCTCGTTAGCATATTTCGCTTCAAAAACCCATAAAGTTGAAATCTAAATAACCTGAGGAAAATATGGGAGAATTTGATCAGGAAAACATTTTACATAATATTCGGCGTCTGCTCCTAAAGCAGTACCATATCTAATTTAGCACGAATACCTAATACAAACAACAATACATCTGGTTAAATTCAACTGCATAAGTCCCCCCTCACATTTTACCCTTGTGTGACCCAGTTGTTAAAAAGAGTGCCAACAAAATTTTACGAGTTTTTAGGGGCATGGCCGACCGTGCAATTTTCGCCTTTTTCGCCCACCAAAATGATCTCCAATACCCAGAATAGGCATCCACCTTACCTTGAATCATACTGCACACAAAAGCAAAAGTAATTCAACTAACAGCATATTGAAAATTGAGTGAAAGACAATGTTCGTCATATATTTCATCACATTTTACCCCAAAAGTGACAATAAAATATATATTTATCATATATTGTTTTGTCATTTAGAAAGCGACCGTATAACAGTATTTTCGTTATTTTGGGATAACACTTATCTCAGAACAGCACAAATTCATACTGGAGTCCCTTGCGAGATTCGAACCAGCGACTCCAGAGTCAAGAACCTAATCGCCAGCACTGTATGTCGGCGATCTAAACTACTCGGCCAACGGGCCTCCCACAGAAATAGGAGGTAGGAGATCCGTAGTCTTGAAAGCAAACATACAGTACCCCTCTGATGATCGTAATGGCACAGCTCCCACAGCTGAATAGATAAATTTTATCATTTAGAAAATGATCGTATAACAGTATTTTCGTTATTTTGGGATAACACTATCTTAGAATAGCACAAAATAGCCTTAATCCCACTAATTAACCTATACTTGCATTCGTAACGAACAAGACAATGGATATTAAGTTAGAGCGATTACCCTCCCCACCCATTGAGCTTGGGTAACACCATTGGTAGCAAACCGTACGGTGGATATACAATATAAATAACCCATTTTAATCCATTTTTGATCTCATTTAACCCTCATAGTGACCTCAAAATGACCGTAAATGCCCAAAATCAAGATAGTATCATTTAGATGGTAATCATTTACCTACCTTGATTCTATCAGACAAAGAACTAAGAGTACAAGAGCAAGTTTCAACAGTTGACAGAAATCAGGCTGTGACTTCACAGGTCAAGCAGTCACAGCCTTATTGCCATTTGAAAGGGGTGTAATATTGTCGTGCTTTACTGCTGTTTTCTAATTTCGGTCTTTTAAATACGCCATACAATTTTAAATATTCACCTTTGCAACAGATTTTGCATCAAAAAGCGGCAGGTTGTTGGACCATTTGGAATATCTTTAAAGCTCTGAAACCCATAATCATACATACACAATCAATCTAATCTATATATACTAATGCCATTGAGGGAGGGAGGGAATTTGGCTTAATGTCACACTCAAGTTTGTTTCACTCATATGGTGACAGTCAGTTTGGTTGGTGGAGGAAGCCGGAGTACCCGGAGAGAACCACCGCCCTTCGGCAAGTAACTGACAAACTTTCACACATGGACCAGCTGGGCTCGAACCCGTGCCGGTTCAGCGGTGTGAGGCTAGCGGTCACCAGCGAAGCGAGAAAGTATAGGTAACATTTATATTCAATTATTTTTAGGATGTCACTTTCTTGATAAAGCACAAATACTAGTGCTGGATGGGTCAATCTAATCATTAATCTATAAACCTGTTATCTATTAGACAGAAACAGACGTCTGTTTGTAATGTTGGGTAACAGACATATATTATCTTAAAAAGTATGTCAAAGAATTAATCAAGAGATTAAGTATGGTTAGAATATAGGTGAATAATATATAGGTGTATATATAAGGGGTTATATCACTGTTCAAGAGCATTCCAAGCTTTTTTTTGCAAAAATATCGAGACGTTGTTGAGTGTAATTGTGCTAGGTACCTTCTTCCTGTAATTTGCTAATGTATATAAAGCGCAGGCCCATACTATAAATTACACGTATTTCAGGATAAAATATGCACTAGCCTGCTTAACAGTTTTATCTCTCATCATGCATTACACGGCGTTCTCGATAGAACAATTTTACGATTTGACACTCTGAGTAAATATGCACAAATCATCTTCAAATCCAGGTCCATTTTTTTGTATTTATGAGACTATAACTTCCACCCAGCCACTCACACTTGTTATGGCAGGATAATAAATCGTCCACCTGACGCGATCAGTCGAGGTGACCAGGTGTGTTGTTTTATACATCAATTACTGGGTCAATAAATACGGTCTTCTCCATTTAAACGGTTAACACGCATAAGCTAATCTATATGTACTATAAGGTAAATCATTCCTGGTGACCTCACTGAGGAGTCCTATGTCTGCTGGTGGTCGGGGATACATTCAACAAACAGTAATCTCAATCTCATACATATTCATGTGCTATTTTGTACTAGTGCAACTACAATGATAGCTCCAGAAACGTTGAAATTAGTTAACTACAATCTAGCTTGAGAAACGTTGAAATCAGTTTAACCACAAATCTAACTTCAACAACGTTAAAATGAGTTTAACTACAATCTAGCTTCAGAAACGTTGAAATCAGTTTAACCACAATTCTAGTTTCAGAAACTTTCAAATCAGGTCAACTACAATTCTAGCTTCAGAAACGTTGAAATCAGTTCAACTACAATTCTAGATTCAGAAACGTTGAAATCAGTTTAACTATAATTCTAGCTTCAGAAACGTTTAATTCAGTTAAACAACAATCATCATCACAAACGTTGAAATCAGTTCAACTACAATTCTAGCTTCAGAAACGTTGAAATCAGTTCAACTGTAGTTATAGCTTCAGAAACGTTGTAATCAGTTCAACTACAATTCTAGCTTCAAAAACGCTGAAATCAGTTCAACTACAATTCTAGTTTCAGAAACTTTCAAATCAGTTCAACTACAATTCTAGCTTCAGAAACGTTGAAATCAGTTCAACTACAATTGTAATAAGTTTAGCATGCTTGCGGACAAGGGTTCCAACTAAGATTTACACTAAGCGGGTGGGATCTTATAGTGCCAAGGTTATTATCGGATTTTGTGGCCAAATAAAATTGAAAGCGATATATTTTTGTTGCTTATCTCGTTAGCATATTTCGCTTCAAAAACCCATAAAGTTGAAATCTAAATAACCTGAGGAAAATATGGGAGAATTTGATCAGGAAAACATTTTACATAATATTCGGCGTCTGCTCCTAAAGCAGTACCATATCTAATTTAGCACGAATACCTAATACAAACAACAATACATCTGGTTAAATTCAACTGCATAAGTCCCCCCTCACATGTTACCCTTGTAAAAGTTCAACTGTAGTTATAGCTTCAGAAACGTTGTAATCAGTTCAACTACAATTCTAGCTTCAAAAACGCTGAAATCAGTTCAACTACAATTCTAGTTTCAGAAACTTTCAAATCAGTTCAACTACAATTCTAGCTTCAGAAACGTTGAAATCAGTTCAACTACAATTCTAGATTCAGAAACGCTGAAATCAGTTCAACTACAATTCTGGCTTCAGAAACGTTGAAATCAGTTCAACTGTAGTTTTAGCTTCAGAAACGTTGTAATCAGTTCAACTACAACTCTAGCTTCAAAAACGTTCAAATCAATTCAACTACAATTCTAGCTTCAGAAACGTTGAAATCAGTTCAACTACAATTCTAGATTCAGAAACGCTGAAATCAGTTCAACTACTATTCTATATTCAGAAACGTTGAAATCAGTTTAACTACAATTCTAGCTTCAGAAACGTTAATTCAGTTAAACTACAATCATCATCACAAACGTTGAAATTAGATCAACTACAATTCTAGCTTCAGAAACGTTGAAATCAGTTCAACTACAATTCTAGCTTCAGAAACGTTGAAATCAGTTCAACTACAATTCTAGATTCAGAAACGCTGAAATCAGTTCAACTACAATTCTGGCTTCAGAAACGTTGAAATCAGTTCAACTGTAGTTTTAGCTTCAGAAACGTTGTAATCAGTTCAACTACAACTCTAGCTTCAAAAACGTTCAAATCAATTCAACTACAATTCTAGCTTCAGAAACGTTGAAATCAGTTCAACTACAATTCTAGATTCAGAAACGCTGAAATCAGTTCAACTACTATTCTATATTCAGAAACGTTGAAATCAGTTTAACTACAATTCTAGCTTCAGAAACGTTAATTCAGTTAAACTACAATCATCATCACAAACGCTGAAATTAGTTCAACTACAATTCTAGCTTCAGAAACGTTGAAATCAGTTCAACTACAATTCTTGCTTCATAAACTTTTAATTCAGTTAAACTACAATGATCATCAGAAACGTTGAAATCAGATCAATCGCAATCATATCTTCATAAACGTCGAAATCAGTTAAACTACAATTATAGCTTCATAAACTTTGGCATCAGACCTACATACAGCTTCAGAAACATTGAAATCAGTTCAACTACAATTATATAGAACTGGAAACGTTGAAATCAGATCAACTACTATTATAGCAACAGAGACATAGAAATCAGTTCATTTAAAATTATAGCTTCAGAATCGTCGAAATCAGTTCAACTAGAATTAAAGTTTCAGAAACGATGAAGTCAGTTCAGCAACAAATATATATAGCATCATAAACGTTAAAATAAGTTTCTAACTAAGTACCGGTAATGTTTTGCACTTTGAAAATACATTAATAAAGAGATTATCTCGTTAGAGCATGTGCAATACGTATAAGGGTTGCTCATTTCATTACAGACGATATCCATATTAAATGTACTTGATTAAACACGTCGGTCTATTAGAAAACAGTGAATTGAGCCGCATAGCGAATTAATGACACATAGAATCTGTACTCTCTATATATAGCACCAAAGAAATAGTCTTTAATTATAATTCTCATATAGAAACTTATGTTATTGGATATTCTATATACCGGGAGAGAGAGAGAGAGAGAGAGAGAATTAAGGTTTAATGTGGGGTTCAGCAATATTTCAGCTATATAGCGACGATCAAACAAAATGCTAAGTCAACAACCCAGCAATCCAGAAGTAATCAACACAACACAACAAAAACATGTACATACATTAAAATTGACACAACAAACCGATCCAAATAACCTAAAATACAGTCTTCTTTTACCCGACTAAAAGATCTTCTAAAGTAGCTGCTTGATAAAAAGTTTTTATATAATTGGGCCATTTGGCTTGCAAGTGATGTGAATTATCACACTGCGAATGTTATATTCATGCTCAGAAAAACAAGAATACACCTATTACTTTTCCCCAATTGAAAGAGGTCAATTTCCATTTCGCAACAAAAAAAACTCATTTCGAAATGCAAAAACGTGCCTTCATGATTACGCCTACCTTAAACTACATACAACTAATTCAGCATGGATACCCATTCGTAACGAACACTGCAATGGATATTAAGTTAGAACCAAATTTTATCAATTTTTTATCTCATGTGACACAAAAGTGACCCTATATTGACCTTATCCTAATAATTAATACCACACAAATAACTAATTTAGCATGAGTACCCATTTGTAACAAAATATGCCATCAACATTTTAGGCGCTTTCGGTGTCCTTGGCCGGTGTTATGGATCCAGTGGTTGAGAGGATCTGTAACCGACTTCATAGAACAATTCAACCAGCTTTCTGGAGTTCTGATGTGACGTCGCTGACATCACGGCGCTGTTTGGCGTCACAGTAGTTACTTTGTTCAACCATGGAGCTCATATAGCCCCTTGGTTGAACAGTTGACAGAAATCAGGCTGTGACTTCACATGTCAAGCGGTCACAGTCTTATCGCCTTTTGAAAGGGGTGTGATATTGTCTATGCTTTACTGCTGTTGTTTTCTAATTTCGGTCGTTTAAATACGCCATACGATTTTAAATAGTCACCTTTGCAATACATTTTGCATCAAAAGCTCTTGGGTATAACCTTTAAGCTCCTGACATAATAATCGTACATACATCGGCAATCTAGTGGTTAACCTATAAGCCTGTTAGACAGGAACGCACGTCTGTTCAGAACGGTGCGTGAGTGAATAGAATTTAACGTCGCAACAATATTTCAGCTATATCACGACGAACCAACAAAGCACCACTCAGCCAAGTTGCGTTCCTGCTACGTCGAAGAAGAAATCTTTGAAGCAGCATGGAACCCATCTTCATTTTATCAAGCCAATTTCTACGTTCCCACTTCGAACTGTTCGAAGTGGGAACGTAGAAATTGGCTGGATAAAATGAAAATGCATGGAACCAGACACCATCCATCCACTCTATAAAACACTGACGACAGCATACAAGACACCGACAGCACGCTTACATGGTGCAATAAAGACAAGTGATATTACAGTGCTAGACATCACATTATCAAGTTCCTGTCGCTTCTCAGCAAAATGCATTGAAGTCATACATGTCATACATATAGTATTTAAAAAAATAATTCAAAGAATTAATCGGGAAGTTAAGCTTGGTTAGAATATATGTGTAGAATATAATCTTTCCCAAGCTACATTTCCTATAATCTTTCCCAAGCTATATTTTCCTGAAGATTCCACAGATGAGTCGTGAGCAGTTTTATAACGGGTTATTGTCAGATTTATATCACTGTTAAAGAACCTTCCTTGCTACCGTTACATTTTTTAGTGTAATTGTGCTAGGTGCTTTTTTCTGTAATTTGCTGTGGAGGCCCATATATATTACACAATGTTCAGAGTCAAATATGCATAAATCATATTCAGTTCAGGTGTTGAATAGAAAAACAAAAAATAATCGACCGGTATGTTTTGCGTTTATGAGACTATAACTTCCACCCACTATGAGAGGATAATACATATTATGTTATGACTGGATAATAAATCGTCCACCTGACGTTATTAGTTGAGGTGACCAGGTGTGTCGTGTTATACGTCAATTGCTAGGTCAATAAATGCGGTCTTTCCCATTAAAACAGTTTACAGACATATTAAATTAAACTATATGTATATGTAACTTCTTTGATAGTCATTTAGAAGTCGGCGTAGATAAGACAAGGTTATTCTATGGATAACAACTTCTTTATTGCTATGGAGCTGACGTTTCGCAGGAGATACTTCCAAATTTTTCAAAGCTAAATGAAGCTTTCATTGAAGCACTTTTTTCTTATTTTTCTATAATTTGGCATGATTAAACAGTAGTATACAAAGTTAATAACTGTAATATAATAAATAAATATTACGATACATAACACATGTATATGTTAATTGAAAGCTACTTCATACACTCTCAAAAAGCAAATGTTAGATTTAACATCTAGAGGGTTGAAGGAGGGAAAGCGTTTAGAAAGTGTTGTATTCATCACTTTTAAGTGTTAAATGCAACATTTTAAGCTGTTGCATTCAACACTTAAAAGTGGTGAAACAACAGTTTCTAAATGCTTTCCCTCCTCCAATCCTCTAGATGTTAAATGTAACATTTGCGTTTTAAGAGTGTAGTGATATTGATACATATTAAATGTTTAGGTTATTAACTATCACAATGGGAGCCTGAAACATATTTGAAGGGTTGAAAAACTTCGCCAGAGCTTGGGGTTCGGATAGAGCGAGATACACCGAGAAAAAAATGTTAAAAATCATATAAATTATAGCTGTACAAACGTTAAAATTCGTTCAACTATAATTATAGCTCCAGAAATGATGAAATCCGTTCATTTACAATTAAGGTATTGCTTCAGAAACGTTGAAATGAGTTCAACAACAAATAGCTTCGAAAACATTGAAATCAGCTCAATTACAATTATAGTCTCAGAAACGTTGAATTTAGTCCAACTACAATTCTAGCTTCAGAAACGTAGAAATCAGTTCAACTACAATTATTTATAAACTACAAAAGTCTTTTCATTTGTACTTAGTATGTTTAATTTGTAAATATTCTGTTTTATTTACTGGGATAGGTTCCAGATTGGGGTGGACGCCACTCTAATTTTGACCGATGTTAGCTGGATTCACATTTGTAGAAGAAACTTGCAAAATTGTCCTTTTGCTCAATGTTGACTGCGACCCTCTTAACACTGATAGGTAACAACCCTTCAAAATGATTGAATGATTAATGTTAGCCCCGGGTGATGCGATTTGTAATAAGTTTAGCATGCTTGCGGACAAGGGTTCCAACTAAGATTTACACTAAGCGGGTGGGATCTTATAGTGCCAAGGTTATTATCGGATTTTGTGGCCAAATAAAATTGAAAGCGATATATTTTTGCTGCTTATCTCGTTAGCATATTTCGCTTCAAAAACCCATAAAGTTGAAATCTAAATAACCTGAGGAAAATATGGGAGAATTTGATCAGGAAAACATTTTATATAATATTCGGCGTCTGCTCCTAAAGCAGTACCATATCTAATTTAGCACGAATACCTAATACAAACAACAATACATCTGGTTAAATTCAACTGCATAAGTCCCCCCTCACCTTTTACTCTTGTGCGACCCAGTTGTTAAAAAGAGTGCCAACAAAATTTTACGAGTTTTTAGGGGCATGGCCGACCGTGCAATTTTCGCCTTTTTCGCCCACCAAAATGATCTCCAATACCCAGAATAGGCATCCACCTTACCTTGGATCATACTGCACACAAAAGCAAAAGTAATTCAACTAACAGCATATTGAAAATTGAGTGAAAGACAATGTTCGTCATATATTTCATCACATTTTACCCCAAAAGTGACAATAAAATATGTATTTATCATATATTGTTTTGTCATTTAGAAAGCGACCGTATAACAGTATTTTCGTTATTTTGGGATAACACTTATCTCAGAACAGCACAAATTCATACTGGAGTCCCTTGCGAGATTCGAACCAGCGACTCCAGAGTCAGGAACCTAATCGCCAGCACTGTATGTCGGCGATCTAAACTACTCGGCCAACGGGCCTCCCACAGAAATAGGAGGTAGGAGATCCGTAGTCTTGAAAGCAAACATACAGTACCCCTCTGATGATCGTAATGGCACAGCTCCCACAGCTGAATAGATAAATTTTATCATTTAGAAAATGATCGTATAACAGTATTTTCGTTATTTTGGGATAACACTATCTTAGAATAGAACAAAATAGCCTTAATCCCACTAATTAACCTATACTTGCATTCGTAACGAACAAGACAATGGATATTAAGTTAGAGCCGATTACCCTCCCCACCCATTGAGCTTGGGTAACACCATTGGTAGCAAACCGTACGGTGGATATACAATATAAATAACCCATTTTAATCCATTTTTGATCTCATTTAACCCTCATAGTGACCTCAAAATGACCGTAAATGCCCAAAATCAAGATAGTGTCATTTAGATGGTAATCATTTACCTACCTTGATTCTATCAGACAAAGAACTAAGAGTACAAGAGCAAGTTTCAACAGTTGACAGAAATCAGGCTGTGACTTCACAGGTCAAGCAGTCACAGCCTTATTGCCATTTGAAAGGGGTGTAATATTGTCGTGCTTTACTGCTGTTTTCTAATTTCGGTCTTTTAAATACGCCATACAATTTTAAATATTCACCTTTGCAACAGATTTTGCATCAAAAAGCGGCAGGTTGTTGGACCATTTGGAATATCTTTAAAGTTCTGAAGCCCATAATCATACATACACAATCAATCTAATCTATATATACTAATGCCATTGAGGGAGGGAGGGAATTTGGCTTAATGTCACACTCAAGTTTGTTTCACTCATATGGTGACAGTCAGTTTGGTTGGTGGAGGAAGCCGGAGTACCCGGAGAGAACCACTGCCCTTCGGCAAGTAACTGACAAACTTTCACACATGGACCAGCTGGGCTCGAACCCGTGCCGGTTCAGCGGTGTGAGGCTAGCGGTCACCAGCGAAGCGCCTTAGACCACTCGGCCACCGAGGGCCCCCCTAATGCCATTGAGAAAGTATAGGTAACATTTATATTCAATTATTTTTAGGATGTCACTTTCTTGATAAAGCACAAATACTAGTGCTGGATGGGTCAATCTAATCATTAGTCTATAAACCTGTTATCTATTAGACAGAAACAGACGTCTGTTTGTAATGTTGGGTAACAGATATATATTATCTTAAAAAGTATGTCAAAGAATTAATCAAGAGATTAAGTATGGTTAGAATATAGGTGAATAATATATAGGTGTATATATAAGGGGTTATATCACTGTTCAAGAGCATTCCAAGCTTTTTTTTGCAAAAATATCGAGACGTTGTTGAGTGTAATTGTGCTAGGTACCTTCTTCCTGTAATTTGCTAATGTATATAAAGCGCAGGCCCATACTATAAATTACACGTATTTCAGGATAAAATATGCACTAGCCTGCTTAACAGTTTTATCTCTCATCATGCATTACACGGCGTTCTCGATAGAACAATTTTACGATTTGACACTCTGAGTAAATATGCACAAATCATCTTCAAATCCAGGTCCATTTTTTTGTATTTATGAGACTATAACTTCCACCCAGCCACTCACACTTGTTATGGCAGGATAATAAATCGTCCACCTGACGCGATCAGTCGAGGTGACCAGGTGTGTTGTTTTATACATCAATTACTGGGTCAATAAATACGGTCTTCTCCATTTAAACGGTTAACACGCATAAGCTAATCGATATGTACTATAAGGTAAATCATTCCTGGTGACCTCACTGAGGAGTCCTATGTCTGCTGGTGGTCGGGGATACATTCAACAAACAGTAATCTCAATCTCATACATATTCATGTGCTATTTTGTACTAGTGCAACTACAATGATAGCTCCAGAAACGTTGAAATTAGTTAACTACAATCTAGCTTGAGGAACGTTGAAATCAGTTTAACCACAAATCTAACTTCAACAACGTTAAAATGAGTTTAACTACAATCTAGCTTCAGAAACGTTGAAATCAGTTTAACCACAATTCTAGTTTCAGAAACTTTCAAATCAGGTCAACTACAATTCTAGCTTCAGAAACGTTGAAATCATTTCAACTACAATTCTAGATTCAGAAACGTTGAAATCAGTTTAACTATAATTCTAGCTTCAGAAACGTTGAATTCAGTTAAACTACAATCATCATCACAAACGTTGAAATCAGTTCAACTACAATTCTAGCTTCAGAAACGTTGAAATCAGTTCAACTGTAGTTATACCTTCAGAAACGTAATCAGTTCAACTACAATTCTAGCTTCAAAAACGTTGAAATCAGTTCAACCACAATTCTAGTTTCAGAAACTTTCAAATCAGTTCAACTACAATTCTAGCTTCAGAAACGTTGAAATCAGTTCAACTACAATTCTAGATTCAGAAACGCTGAAATCAGTTCAACTACAATTCTAGATTCAGAAACGTTGAAATCAGCTTAACTACAATTCTAGCATCAGAAACGTTGAATTCAGTTAAACTACAATCATCATCACAAACGTTGAAATCAGTTCAACTACAATTCTGGCTTCAGAAACGTTGAAATCAGTTCAACTGTAGTTTTAGCTTCAGAAACGTTGTAATCAGTTCAACTACAATTCTAGCTTCAAAAACGTTCAAATCAATTCAACTACAATTCTAGCTTCAGAAACGTTGAAATCAGTTCAACTACAATTCTAGATTCAGAAACGCTGAAATCAGTTCAACTACTATTCTATATTCAGAAACGTTGAAATCAGTTTAACTACAATTCTAGCTGCAGAAACGTTAATTCAGTTAAACTACAATCATCATCACAAACGTTGAAATTAGTTCAACTACAATTCTAGCTTCAGAAACGTTGAAATCAGTTCAACTACAATTCTTGCTTCATAAACTTTTAATTCAGTTAAACTACAATGATCATCAGAAACGTTGAAATCAGATCAATCGCAATCATATCTTCATAAACGTCGAAATCAGTTAAACTACAATTATAGCTTCATAAACTTTGGCATCAGACCTACATACAGCTTCAGAAACATTGAAATCAGTTCAACTACAATTATATAGAACTGGAAACGTTGAAATCAGATCAACTACTATTATAGCAACAGAGACATAGAAATCAGTTCATTTAAAATTATAGCTTCAGAATCGTCGAAATCAGTTCAACTAGAATTAAAGTTTCAGAAACGATGAAGTCAGTTCAACAACAAATATATATAGCATCATAAACGTTAAAATAAGTTTCTAACTAAGTACCGGTAATGTTTTGCACTTTGAAAATACATTAATAAAGAGATTATCTCGTTAGAGCATGTGCAATACGTATAAGGGTTGCTCATTTCATTACAGACGATATCCATATTAAATGTACTTGATTAAACACGTCGGTCTATTAGAAAAAAGTGAATTGAGCCGCATAGCGAATTAATGACACATAGAATCTGTACTCTCTATATATAGCACCAAAGAAATAGTCTTTAATTATAATTCTCATATAGAAACTTATGTTATTGGATATTCTATATACCGGGAGAGAGAGAGAGAGAGAGAGAGAGAATTAAGGTTTAATGTGGGGTTCAGCAATATTTCAGCTATATAGCGACGATCAAACAAAATGCTAAGTCAACAACCCAGCAATCCAGAAGTAATCAACACAACACAACAAAAACATGTACATACATTAAAATCGACACAACAAACCGATCCAAATAACCTAAAATACAGTCTTCTTTTACCCGACTAAAAGATCTTCTAAAGTAGCTGCTTGATAAAAAGTTTTTATATAATTGGGCCATTTGGCTTGCAAGTGATGTGAATTATCACACTGCGAATGTTATATTCATGCTCAGAAAAACAAGAATACACCTATTACTTTTCCCCAATTGAAAGAGGTCAATTTCCATTTCGCAACAAAAAAAACTCATTTCGAAATGCAAAAACGTGCCTTCATGATTACGCCAACACAACCAAAATCCTTTGAGCCCTTTGTCTATCCTGCAAGATCATTAAATCCAAATTTCATGTAAATCAAACGAGTCATTTAGAACATATCGTTTTACACAGGTTTACTTATATTCAAGTTTATATATACGCCACCTTGTGACGAACAAATATCACGAAAAACAAGCAGGTGAAATTTCAACATAAGAGTTCAACAGAAAAAACTTTGAACATGACGTTTTGACGTTGAGTCAGATAATTGTGAATTTTCATATAAATGGCAATTTGGTTTGCACCGAATGGGAATCATCGTGTCAGCAATCCTATATTTATGCTTGGCAACTTAGAATGGAACAAATCTTAAAAATTTCACCAAGCGAATTGGTCAATTTCATTAATATGAACAACTTTTTTGAAACGCAAAAAGAACGTGCCTTTTCAGTTGCGCCAGCTACATCAAAACCTTTTCAGCACATTGACTATCCTTCGAGACCATTATAATCCATTTTCATAGAAATCAAACAAGTTGTTCAAACGAAATCGTGAGACAAAGATTTACATATCCTCAGATTACAGCGCACCCAAGTGGTGAACAGTGGCTACCAAAACACAACCAGACAAATTTTTCAGACCTAAGGAGATAGCACACAAAGTTTGACCAGAAAATCTTTGACTGTTCACGTTTAAACTCACGGCGGCGGCGGCGGATTCGGCTGAGCCGTTTCTCATGAAAACGTAGGAGCATCCACTTTGAGGAAATGCTCTAATCAGAAAATTTGTTTTGGAACTGGGGGCACGGAGGGTCAACAGAAATGTCATGGATTCCGCCTCACCTCCCCATGACAAACTCATATTCGAAGCTTACAGGCACTACTGTTGACGATGTCAGTAATAGGCCAGAGTCGTGTTCAGGGGACAGGTGAACGTAGATTATCATATCTGCATCATATTACCCTACACGCCTCTCACACAATGCTAATCTTAAATGGATATCGCATAAACTGCACCTTTGAACAATATCGGTTACAATCTTGTCTCACTTCAGTGAAGACCGCTAGTTTCCATTCTGTTTTCAGACATATATTAATCCAGCCACACAATCTCTATACATGTAGATAGAGAAGGGTTAACGTGACCGAATCCACCTACGAGAAATTTTGATGTGGTCTGGGTCTGAAACTAATTTTATTAACCTGGCAAATGGGCATTCGGTTCAGACTGAGTGATTCACTGAAAATAAATTTCATTGTAAATCAGTTATTCTCAATAGTTATTCTTGAATGTAGCTGTACAAGAGAATAACAAGACAGCCGTATAAAATATTCATAATGATAAACGGTAGTTAAAGTCACCCAACTGTCCTTCACATTAATGCGTTACTGGTTGTGATCACAGACGTTGAAGGTTATAATGACTCGTTCAGGTCAATGATACGTTCATGGTTATTATTCCACGATGATGGTTATTTGTCGGCGATAATCATGAGATGACGGTCATAAGTATACGGCGATCACATAAACATGTGCTTGACATCAACCTTCCCCATATGCACGTCAAGTTTCGATTTTAAAGAGGTAGTAGCGTCATTTAAAAAATATTCAGCAAATAACGTATTTGATAGAACTTATTTAGTAGTTGAGATGAAGAAAGGTGAACGTTCTTCTGTGACCTCATTTTTAATGACGGACATTAGAATCACGCTTCTGACATTCTCTGCAAAACACGACAGCACCTGCACTTGGCTCCAGTGCCTGAGATACAGCATCTTCAAAACGTCAAGGTTTCTTTTTGAGCCAAACGCGAAACCTTGACCATCTTGCATAGCAGACCGCGTTTCGCCCACTTTCATTGGTCATTTCAGTCACGTTATCTCTTGACCTAGTAAAACTGAGCTGTTGGGAAAATACGTTAGGGTTTGACTTTCTGTGCAAAACTATTCGCTGATACCGAATGTAAAATATTTAAAACAAGAATGCATAATAATAAAATACTACACATTGTTGCTATAATGGCACGGTCTTTCCATTCTTACCGCAAATGAGTCAAAACATGGTCCCTGGTCGCTTTGGTCGCTGGTCGCTTTGGTCGCGACCATTGTTTTGGTCGCTTTGCACGCCCAAACACGTTTTTTCACATTGCTTGTTACTAGCTTATACCTTTTTTATCGCGTTTTTCTTCTCACAAACCTGCTTATATTGGTAACCGGCAGCTGTTGAACACATTTCCGACCTTTATTTGGGCCATAAACGGCTCCTTCATGGAACCAAAAATGTTAGTTCGTTGAAATGTGTTTATAAAATGGTCCCTGGAGTCCGAACAATGATTTGAATGGAGAAAGTAAGCTTGAGAATTCAGTTGGTTGCCTGGAGACTGCATGTGCTTCTCACAGAGTGTTTTTCTGCCCTACAAAAATGACCTCAAATATCGATGGTCGTGTAACATGAAGCAAAATTGATTCCATAATTTGTATTAGGAAGAATACGAAGAGTTAGGAAGAGCTATAACGTTTCTGAAAATGAGCCCCCTTCGTCATGTAACACGCTGATTAAATTGCGAACACGTGATGCCTCGAGTGGTACAGCCGAATCGCTATATCGAAATTAACAACACCCACTGAATTGATGAAATCAACATGAGAACCAGGGTGAGAGAATCATTTAACGGCTTAATAGTCCGGGGAAAATTGTTTTTGGAATATCTCTAAACCTGTCATAGCTACATTCCTGAAATTTCATAGGCATATTCTCTCAATAATACCTACAAATAGTGATGATGATTGGATGCATACTTTTGAATAAAGCGTAAATTTCAAAAATTGCTAATTATATTCTATTCTTAGTGGTATATTTTGATGGCTTCTAGTGTTTTTTCTGTTACGTACGTAATGACCTACATTCATGTGCAAATCTCAATTAGAATTCCCAACAGTTTTCAAGTTATGGCGCTGTAGTCTCCAAACTGTTCGTGGCCATATCTCAAAAACCAAGGTCATGGTCAAGTTGAAAATTCAGTGACGTCATTCGTGTGTTATGAGGAACAAATGTACTGAATTACAAATTCCTACAGGTTGGATTTTTTGAGAAAAACACATACAACGCCTTTTACATTGTATGATATTCAAGGTCAAGGTTATATCAGATCGTTTTATAATTAGCACGAAAAGAAAGTCAATATGGTGCTCACTATTGTGTAATTGTTTCTTCACTGTCAGAAAATGGAAGTCGTATTTTCGATATTTGGATGCTTACCACTTCAAAGGGCAAGGCCGAGTTCTGACACACGTGGTGACCTTGTGACGCCATGTAGGTCACGTGACCTTATTTTCAAACTGACCGCATGAGCCGTTCAAGAGTTGACCACCAAAATTTGCAGTCATATAAAAACGCTCCTTGAGGTCACAGGTCAAATTTAAGGTCATGTTCTTTTCGACCATTAAAGTGTTCATTTTCATTTCCATTCGAAATGGAAACACCTAATTAGTGGATAAATCAGTGAAATTTTATACAAATCCGTGTGTTATTTCACCCAATTCGAGTCCTTAAGTGGGTCATCTGCACAAGTCAAGGTAATCCCTAAATCCTCGCAGAGGGTTATCGATCGTAACCTATCGATTGATACACTGGCTCGCGAGGATGTCAGTGGGTAAGTGAGGTCCAATACAATGGCATCGCGGACCGCCTCTAGGCCTACATTTGCCTGGCTTGTGGGATGGTTTATGGTAGATGAATGGGTATATTTTTTCCTTCAAACAGATTTTGTTTTCAACTATCTTTCCTTTATATTTGTCAATGTTCATGGTTGTTAAAAATGTGCGTGTTCATCTGCCACCGGGTATCCCACAAGATTTGGTGTTTTCGAATCGGTTGTCACTATCGCCATGGTCGCGGTGAACAAGTGATCTGTTTGGTCAATATATGCAGGATGAACACGATACAGTCCCAAGTGTACCAGGGGAATCTAGAAAAAAGATAGCCCTGATTGAGCTAAGATAGCCCTGATTGAGCTAAGATAGCCCTGATTGAGCTAAGATAGCCCTGATTTTAGCTAGGATGCAGATACAGTATCTTAGAACTTTTATCGGACTGTGACAGCTTCTTACGTGACGAAATGCATGGACACATGGTCACGTTATCTGACGTCTTTTGACGTCATCTCAGTCATTTCCGATTTTCATCTTTCAACAATCATCCCTATACGAAATACAAGAGTCCGCGACAGGTTAAGTCGGTCATTTGAATCCATGACTTGAAGTACCTGTTGATTTTTTATCGGGTTTTTAACTAATTAAATCTGTAGAGGTTTATAATGCCGGTTAAAGATGCACACTGGTATTGCGGTGTTTTCTGGTCCGATGAGAGGAAGTTACCATTTTCGTTCATGAAGCAGAGATTAAGCTGTCTTGAACTCTGAACCCAAGTTTAATGTGTCCCCTGCTAATAATGAGGCCAAACCACTACCCAGGATAGGTAAGTTTTAATTTCCAGATTATCATTAGTCTCATTCACTTTACCTGGCCATAAAGATACATACACCCAGCCACAAAAGGCGGATAGGCTGATAGCATTAAAAACTACACTGGTCGGTCGGCAAATATTTACCAGGACAGATATTTTTGGGCTCAGCGAGCACATACCAATACAAAAGTCTGCACAGAAAATTGGTTTAATATCTGGCATCCATTAGCCAGCCATCATCCATAAATAATCAATACCACAGATAACATCATCAACTGATCCAAATAATGACAATTCATGTGTTATGATATCTGATGCCTAAATATTACCGTGACATTCATATATGAATTCATGATATACGTATCTGTACTTTTAAAGTAATACCCGATACCTCCAATAATATAACTTGTAAACTGTTACTAATGGAATATAGGCTATTTATCATTTTGTGAAGGCAGACAGTAATTGTTTGCCCTGAATCAACAAATATGTGTACCTTGCGTGTTCACAATCTTGACACAAGTGGCAAACCCAACAGTAAAGCCACCCGTTGATATCTATCTTAAATCGTCTGTCCCAAATTTGTTTAACAAATGATGCATCCACAAGATTTATAAAGCTTAATATAGTATGCTCCATGACTGGATGATTTGTCCCTCCATGACTGGATGATTTGTCCCTCCATGACTGGATGATTTGTCCCTCCATGACTGGATGATTTGTCCCTCCATGACTGGATGATTTGTCCCTCCATGACTGGATGATTTATCCCTCCATGACTGGATGATTTGTCCCTCCATGACTGGATGATTTGTCCCTCCATGACTGGATGATTTGTCCCTCCATGACTGGATGATTTGTCCCTCCATGACTGGATGATTTGTCCCTCCATGACTGGATGATTTGTCCCTCCATGACTGGATGATTTGTCCCTGTTCATGCCCGTGACGCTGATCACTACTGATTTAAAGAAATTTGATTTGGTATGGCATAATGACGATTTTGCTCTTTAATCGAATGTTTTGGGGTTTTTTGCTTGTAGCAAGGAATCGAACCCAAAACTAGTTCACGACACGCAAATTCATCCTACTGCATGACTTATTTTCCATCCTTTCTGTATAGAATACCATACATCATTGCTGTCGACTTCAAACCTTGTTTTATTTCGCTTTATTTCTAAACAAAAAAAATATTTTCGCGAAAAAAAAAGCGAATTAAGCGAACGCCTTCGAACCGTGCTTCCAGTCTTTATCTGAACATCGGTCAGTTTCAAAGCTCTCTTCGATCATGACGAAATGGGTCTGCTTTGTAGAGTTTGTAAACGGCTTGGAGGCCTTTAATTGTGGGCTTCACCAGTGCAAGTCATTCGGTCCGTGAAGAGCGTCACTCATGCCTAGTGTATGGTATCAGTTTACAGACATAAAACACCAGCGTCATGCTCTAAGCGTTTCAGTAATGAATACTTTCGCCTATCATAAATGCCTATTTGCGCCCCCACAGACACGAAGCAATATTCTATTCTCCATATGTATGGGCACAAGTTACGAGGTTTAGAACTGGATATCGGAATGAAACAACATACTGTCTAGGTTACACCATGAGCTAAGTAACCTTTCTGCTGATGTAGCCTACATCTGTAGCCTACATTAGAGGTGTACAAAACTTCTAGACCTGCTAGTAACTGTTCTTCATCTACACATGTACAGTTATCTCTTTATCCTCCATAAATCCTCTGTTTGCTCATCACAATATGTCTGCAGAAGAAAATCTCACCGCAATTAAACATCAATAGAACCGACCTCTTTCGTCCATGAACTACTGGAGAGGACATGTTCTGAAGAATGACGTCACCACAGAGTACACCTGCACTTGAACTGTGGCTGACGATTTATCAGACGGGTTAACATGACTGAAACATATAAACTGCAGCTTTTGTGCTTGTTGGTAATCTGCGATAGATCAAGATACATATAATACTATATCACAGCGTTGACATGCATATAATACTATCACAACATTGATATACATATAATACTATCACAGTATAGGCGCATGTTAAATATGGAACTATAAAACTTGGCAGAAATTCACAACTTGAAAGGTTTATAAAAACTTGATCGTTTTCGTCATTCAGATACGGTAACTGACCCTGCGTGTATGTTTGTCCCAGCCGTGTAGCCAAATGTCACCAAACGTCGCTTTTGGCTAGCTATTTGGTCTTTGGTCAATTAAAAGAAGGGCACTTACACCCAATGGGTACCAGTGACTATTGCGGCCGAAGGCAGTGAAACGTTGTGAGGAGATAGCGGTTGGGAATGGTTGTACCTAACCATTGGCGTCACGTCCAACATTGAGTACTCAGCTGTCGTCTACCTGTCATCTTTATGTTCAAGAAGATATGAGTACCGTATCTGGTATAGCTGTCGTCTACCTGTCATCTTTATGTTCAAGAAGATATGAGTACCGTATCTGGTATAGCTGTCGTCTACCTGTCATCTTTATGTTCAAGAAGATATGAGTACCGTATCTGGTATAGCATAATGCCATGCACATAAATTGGTCGTCAGGGGATTCGAATCCACGAAAAGTTCGAAGGCAAGCTCAAGTAGTGTGTGGGAGTTAAGAGCCAAGAAGTTTTAAGGTTAGCAATTTCAGAACCTGGAGATGGTCTCATACAGAGATTCTGTGAGAGGATTTGATTCTCCTATTCAGACCACTGGGGCTGTTAAACAATTAGTCCCGGTAACGAGCACCCGTGATTCAGATTGGAGTTCATCATTGTGAATATTCTTTCATGGAATTGTTTTTCGATGAAAATTAGAATTATCTGTTAATCAATTCAAATTGTATTTTTATAGCCTCCAAGTGGGTGAGCAGCATGAGTTTTGCACCATGTCTGTTGCCACAAGGGGAAGATTAATTTCCTCTACACGATAACTGTACATGGATAGTCACACATGTCCAGCTAATCATATCGTAGTTAGTTATAGAGAGAGAGAATTAAGGCTTAATGTCGCGTTCAGCAATATTGCAGCTATATAGCGACGATCAAACGAAATTCTAAGTACTCAAGTTACTAACTTAGTAATCCAACGCATTAAAATATACACACATTAAAACTTATGTAATATCGTCGCTATATGGCCGAAATAGCGCTGAATGCGACATTAAAATCTAACTGACTCACTCACTCACGCAATTAATCTTTGCGATGGACAACTATGGTAAAACGACGCGGGGGAAGCTTTTGTTATATATGTTATATGATGTTAGGTATAATACAGACTACAGGAGCACTGAGTGCAGTTCATGACCTCAGGGCTCCTTACCTCTCAGATGAGATTGATTACCTTTGCTTTCATACTGTACAAACCGTTCACACTGACTTTATTCTCAAGTTAAGCAGATGTAATATATGGAATCATGTCGAGAATGTTTGAACAGGCCAGCTGAAATGAGCCAGTTATTTTCCGTCTCCCAGGCTTCGCGGTTCTATTTTCCATATATATCATTCATGTATCGCCAAGACGGAAGGGGAATTTTCTAAAGGTTTTTTGTTATATTCACCATACGATTGTTAGTTTTCTGATCTACAGAATTCTCACGATGATGTTTTATGTTATTCATAACCAATAATAAATCTGAATGAACGTATATACCAGTGCAGTTAAGGCACGCAAACTATTCGTGTATCGTGTATAGAAGTATGGTATAATTTTGTATTGCGGCGAGTATCATTGAAAGCATATTGCAAAAACTAAGGATATCACTGACGGGATATAAACTGTCCCATAATCTAGAATGGAAGTTTCCATATGAGTTATAAGTGTAAAAAATATTCCTTTGGTGCTGTAGTACAGATTTTATGTGTGATTAATCCGCAATGCGACTCATTTAACATTCCTTTCTAATAGACCGACGTGTTTAATCAAGTACACTTAATATGAATATCGTCTGTAATGAAATGAACAACGCTTATAGGTATATCACACATGCTCTAACGAGATGAACATTTTGTTAATGTATTTTCCGCCTTCCAAATTGCAGAACATTACTTGGTCAGAAACTTATTTCGCCGTTTCTGAAGTTATAATTACAGTTAAACTGATTCAAACGTTTCTATAGTTAACTCATTTCAACGTTTCTGAAGCTATACTTTTTGTTGAACTGATTTCTACGTTTATGGAGCTCTAATTGAAGTTGACCTGATTTCAAGTTTCTGAAAAAAAAATTGTAGTTGAACTGATTTTAACGCTTGTGTTGCTAGATTGTTGTCCAACTGATTTCATCGTTCCTGAAGCTATAATTGTATTTGCTGTATCTAGCGTTTGTGATGCTAGATTGTATTTGAACTGATTTCAACGATTCTGAAGCTAGACTTTCATTTGAGCTGATTTAAACGTTTCTGAGATTATAATTGTAGTTGAACTGATTTAAACGTTTTTGAAAGTAGAATTGTAGTTGAGCCAATTTAAGCGTTTCTGAAGCTATAATTGTAGTTGAACTGATTCAACGTTTCTGAAGTTATAATTGTAGTTGAACTGATTTCAACGTTTCTGAAGTTACAATTGTATATGAACTGATTTCAATGTGTCTGATGCTAGATTGTAGTTAAACTGATTTCAACGTTTCAAGAAGCTAGATTGTAATTAAACTGATTTCAACGTTTCTGAAGCTGGATTGTAGTTAAACTGCTTACAACGTTTCTGAAGCTAGAATTACAGTTGACCTGATTTCCGTGTTTCTGAAACCATAATTTTAGTTGAACTGATTTCAACGTTTCGGGAGTTAGAATTGTAGTTGCACTGATTTCAACGTTTCTGAAGCTAGATTGTATTTAAACTGATTTCAACGTTTTTTAGCATAAATTTGTGGTTGAACTGATTTTAACGTTTCTGAAGCTATATTGCAGTTATTAACTGATTTCAACGTTTCTGAAGCTAGATTGTAGAAAACACTGATTTCAACGTTTCTGGAGCTATCATGTAGTTGCACTAGTACAAAATAGCACATGAATTTGTATGAGATTGAGATTACTGTTTGTTGAATGTATCTCCGACCACCTGCAGACATAGGACTCCCCAGTCAGGCCACCACGTATGATATACCTTGTATACAGGGCATACATATTGATTAACTTATGTGTGCCAGCAGATTTAACGAGGAAGACCGCATTTATTGACCCAGTAATTGATGTATAAAACAAACACACCTGGTCACCTCGACTGATCACGTCAGGTGGACGATTTATTATCATATCATATCATAGTGGATGGGAGTTATAATCTCATAAACACAAAAACATAGCAGTAGATTATTTTTTCCTATTCAACACCTGAACTGAATCTGATTTGTGCATATTTGACCCTGAATATTGTGTAATATATATGGGCCTTCGATGTATATACATTAGCAAATGACAGAAAAAGGCGCATAGCACAATTACACCCGATAACGTACCGGTACACATGCATATACCAGGTTGGAATGAACTTGAACAGTAATATAAATTTGACAATAACCCCTTATAAGATTGTTGATGTTGATGTGGAATCTTCACGAAAATGTAGAAAATGAAGTATAGAAAAGAATATATTATATACCTATATTATACACCTATGTAGTACACATATATTATACACCTATATTATATACTCCTATTATACACCTATATAATCTCATAGAATGGCACTGACAAGATTTCGAACCTCCTCCCACCATCTTCAAATCGAAGTTGGTAGGTGGCACAAGCCAATAAAAACAAAAATTGAGGATCGGAAATGTCCTAACTGTGACTTGATTGAGGACGAATTCCATTTTCCTACGAAGTAGGCTACAGATCGCAAATTGTCCGGTAATGAGTGAGTCAGTCAGTCAGTCAGTCCATCCGAATCCTTTCGTCGGCAAAATAAGGAGAACCGTTGACATTAGAACCTTGATTTTTGGCATGAACGTGCATTAGGGCATTGTTACCAGCAAGTTCTGATCTGAAATAATTCTGATTAAAATTAGATTTATAATTAACACTTCAGTATATTGTTATAGATACATACCATCCATGTGGCCTTTAACAGTATCATGTTCCTTTTATGACCATGAAGCCCGGGGACCTCCTTATCAGTGGATTTAAAAGTCATTAAGGCTTGTCCTTGGAACAAACACAGAGAGAGGCTCTATCGGAGCCTTGTGGTTTTTAACAGTGATTTATATCCAAGCCCACTGAGATAAGGCTGGTTTCTATTCGTGCTGCTTGTCACATCAAATTACAGTGGTCGGTGTCCTGTATAGCAGATACTATAGTATATTACTGCATGCCTGTCAACTACCCTGGAACATTTCCTAGCTTAGACATTAAACAGCCCGCTAAACTTACCATCAAATGTGCCGTGTATTTTCTGTGGACTGTGTAGGCTGTACAGTCTGAATGAAGACAGCCTAGCAGAATTAGTTAAAGCTAGGTGGTTTAACGTTTATCAATGAAGAAAATCACCGATCAACCGCCATAGAATATAATGTGAAACAAGAAAACCGGAATAGTACATTCATCAGATTGCCGATGCCCAAAATGTGTTGTCTCATATATCTAGATAACAACGTGATGTAGAGACGCTATTTATTCGTCTTTGTACCGGTTATGCTCAGGAGAATGACATAGAATCATTATTATCTTGTGCAAGAAGGTGTTGGTCTTGAGTTGAATTACCGTAAACTACATAAATGCTACCTTTCTACTATAGTACTATATATAAAAATTTGTTGTATTGTTGGGAAAATAATGTGATTCAAAAAGTTGTTTGGATCCTGTACAAGGGCACTGAAAACCATTAAAGAGATGTAAATGTATTTTCACACGTAAAGCTTGAAATCTACTGAACCTATATTATTCAATCTGTTTCCTTTAATTAAAAAATTGTAAAATTAAATCGGCGAGTGTTATTTATTTTGGAATGAAGGCGCATTAGGAGACTGTTACCAACAAGTTCTGAGCTGACCTACTTTTGATGAAAATTTCTGGTGATTTTTGATGAAAATCACTGGCGATTCTGACTTGGGCGGTGCCCATCTTAATATAGGCAGGATTTCAACTGGGGGTGGGGATTTCCAAGAGTTCAGTTCGCGTTCGAGTCCTAATGCCTACTGTACTTCGTAGGTCCTGTGACGTTAGTCACACTGCCATGTTGTATTAGTATGTCCATTTTACACCAACTTAAGGGTAAAATACATTTCCAAATATTATTGGCAATATCCAAATATCGAAAAAATGGTACAATTAATATCTAATGACACCTGCACAGTTGTAAAAAATCTGTCTTCCTACATTTCAAAAGCTTTTAAATTACGCTCAGAAATTACAAATGATTAATTTATTGCACGTATGTGTATAGTAAGGCGTTTTGCCAACTGTTTACTGCTCCGCCGAAGATGTATATTTTCTGTAATGTGCTCATGGGCCGGATGGCTTAATGCAACAATAAAGATATATATATATATATATATTATACACCTATATTACACACCTATATCATACACCTATATAATACACCTATATTATACACCTATATTACATACCTATATAATACACCTATAAAATATACCTGTTATACATCTATATTATACACCTATATTATACACCTATATTACACACCTATATTATACACCTATATAATACACCTATATTATACACATATTACACACCTATATTATACACCTATATGATACACCTAAATTATAGATATATATATTCTAACCATGCTTAACTTCCCGATTAATTCTTTGGCTTGTCTTTTAAGATAATATATGTGTTACCCAACATTACAAACAGACGATCGTTTTTGTCTTATTGGTTGATAATTAGATTGCCTATATATGTACGAGTATGTGGTGAGGAGCTTAAAAGTTATACCCAATGGTCCAACAACCTGCCACTTTTTGATATAAAATCTATTGCAAAGTAGAATATTTAAAATTGTATGGGGTATTTAAACGACCGAAATTAGAAAACAACAGCAGTAAAGCACGACAATTTCACACCCCTTTCAAAAGGCGATAAGACTGTGACCGCTTGACATGTGATTTCTGTCAACTGCTGAACCATGGGGCTATAAGCCTGTTGTGACGCCAAATAGCGCCGTGATGTCAGCGACGTCACACCATAGTTTCATAGAATGAGTCGCAATGTTCACAGGTCAAACTGGGCTATTTCACGCCATACATTAGTTTCTGCAGTCTGGTACGTTGGCGACCAGGTAAGTTTTCAATGGACAATAAAAACGGTGGAACATTTTAAGAAGTATTCTCAAGCATTCCTAAATCCAAATCATATTACTAAGGGAAATATCGAAGTTCATTACTCTTGCTTTGCCAATTTCTACTTAGGGCAAAATGTAAAACATTTTCTCCTTTCAAATTGGTTCCAGTAGTTTAACTTCACGATCGAATCCGATTAGGCATATAGACCTATACGTGCATACACGTAATGCGATATTGAGAACATAATTGACCTGCCTCCAACTGGAAGATGCAGTTGTTTTATCCAAAGTCATCAACAAAGTATAATAAAATCAAAACTTCCAAGTACCTACATTTGGATTAAAAATGTGTCTTTTTTTGTTTGCTTTGGGGCTATTGTCCGGTGGGGATGTCAAAATGGGGGTGCATCCGTGGGGCTTTTCATCCCGTGCGGCTTTTGTCCGGTCCCCCCATGATAGACAGCTTAATTATTGAAATTCACTTCCGACAAGGTATACTGTCCTATGCACAGTCCTAGATTCCTAATGTTCACAAGTTCAGGTAACCCCTAAATCTATCGTAACCTATCGATTGATACGCTGGCTCGCGAGGATGTAGATTCCTATGACTCTTAAGCCAAACGACGGATAATTTCTGACAGATTGTCTGCCTGGAAAGACAATTTTTGCCCATCCAAACAATCTGTCAGAAATTATCCGTCGTTTGGCTGAAGGGTAAGGAATGACGGTCACCTCGGACTATCCTATGCAGATCTGTTATAGTATATACTAGGCCTGTATAGAGAAACTGAACAAGGGTTGCAGCGTCATAAATATATGCATGAGATAATTAACGACTTTACGAAATCATAGACAGTAAGAATTTGAACCTTTACCGAAACGTGATTGGATCGCTAAAGTACACCTCGGATCCTGAAGACAAATGACCTGAACGATCAAGGCTAATGGATCTATGCCTATGTAGATATGTATATAATAACTGTAACAATGACCTGGGAGCATGAAGGTGAGATGGTCCCTCAATTTTGTACGGACGTTCTTTTTAGTTTGCAAATATAGCCTATCATTGTAGTAGCGGTATGTTAATTATTCCTATGATTTAGTTAAGACTGAGCTCTCGTACACATGCTCATCACTTAGTTCATGTAACACACACTTATAATAATCAAAGGAATGATCAAGGCAATGGCCACCGAATTATGAGAAGACAGGAAACAAGGGAAATGCAAACAGGGCAAACAGTTCTGTGTACCCAGCAAACACTGAAGGCTATGTTGGATATACAATACCCGACACTCCTCAAAAGAGCACCGAGTGCAAAAATGCAGCGAAAACAGGTTAGGGGAATCCCCTCGCTTATCCAAATGTAAAAACAGAAGTCGGCTGCTGCTTCTGAGAAAAACAATCATATGTTTGCTGTTAGTGAGTCTTATGCATTGTCGACTGTATTTGCGTTTGTTCATCTGTTAGCACCAAGTAATCACCCAAATTCTGGCTTCCTGGTTAACTGGAAGCGACACCGTGATAATATCGACAACGCTAACTTGATATATATCACGTACCGTATAAAGTTCATGATGCATAGCCTTTCTGTTTTGAGATGTATAGAAACCAAGCTGACTGGTATTATTAGATGTTATGTATGATGAATCGGTTTAGCCGAACTATATAAATTGACGTATTTAATACATAAAATGAACTCGGTATTAATCAATTAATCGAAAAAGTGTCACTCGATTTCCCGTTCTTTTATATACTTATATATTAGTTGTTCGACACAAAACAATGTGCAGAGGTCTACCGAATGCGTTCGTCCCGGAGATCGATCCTAGGGCAAATCGTATCAGAGACTTAAAATATAGAACTAGTCGCTTCCTCGCTTGACGCTCAGCATAGGAGGAGAGATCAAGGACTGTTTGATCTGGTGTCAGGATAATGTGACTGGGCCCATGGCGTAAAGTACGTTTGGCGACGCAGCACCAGTTAAGGCGGCATTGGGACCGCCCTGTCGCATGTAGGCCTGCGCCGTCCTGATCTGACGAATAAAATGTTGAAAGCGACGTTAAATTTCACTCATTCGTCCCTATATATATATAGCGAGTGTGGTTCACACCAGCAGGCTGTATCATGTGCTATTCATCTGTGTGCAATGTTTTGCATCGTTAATGATATTGTGATATTGCTTATCTGCATCTTCTGTGTGCGAGTTAGAATTGACTATCGACAGAAACTTAACTAGTTCAACAAAGAAGGCTGAGGTATCAGTACTTCCATCAGTCGGGCTTACGTGGAATTACTTGCTTTAGTTGGAATAGTAAAACAATAACATCATGCCACATATTTCCGGTCAGAGTAACTTAGCCGGAACAGAGCAGATGATGATGAAACTGCCACGTTTTAGCTGCTCGAGGTCGGATTATGGTACCGTTATGCGGAAGTAACATTGGCAGCAAACAGTACTATACATTCCGGCTAATGATATTTAGGCCAACACCAGGATGTAAGTTACACACGGCAGGCTCTTGTGATTTATATCTTGTATATATATATATCTCTGTCCAAGGTGAAGATATTCTTCTGTTTCTAAGATCTCGGGATTCCAACTATAAGTATAATCCGACAGAAATATCGGAGAAGAATTTGCAAGCTTCCAAGTATTCCCCGAATTTCGCACGTATGGTGTCAACAAATAAAATATAGGAAACAATATATTACGACACAATCTCACTAAACTCAGATATAATATCACGTTATTTCCCAAAAAGACCATCTTGGTTTACATAGATTGATTACGACATAGCAGACCAGTGTTTCCAATATTGTATTTCCATTGAGCTTAAAGCTAGGCTCCTTGTCATTCCATAAGTAAATTTGTTATCTGTCGCTGTGGGATATCTAATAGTTAGCCAACATAATGACATGAGACAATGTGTGCCAATATTTGGCATATATTGTCGAGTGTCTATCATGTAACTGTTTTTATCTAATGGTCATCCAAACAAGAGCCCCACCTCTTTCGACCTAATCCAGGAAAGGGATGTCAGCTGTGATGTATTCCAAATACACCATATGCGGTATTCCAAATACACCATATGCGGGTGATTTGTGTAGTGAATATATTACAAGGAAACGATCAAAGTAAACTCGAGGAGTCATTGGATAGAGAGTTTTAACAAGCGAGCGCATATTTGAGCGTTTCTCTCACTGGCTTTTATTCGATTTCATGGCAGGCAAGCTGACAAAAAACTACCCTGCCAGACAACACCCAGACAGATAACTACGTATATTTTCAAAAATTCTAAAAATTAATTAATTTTCCAAATAGATTTTTTATGTCATAGAGGTCAGGGTATGGTAGAAAATTGAAGCTGTAGTGACTCGGCTTTACATCAAAGGGAATGATATTTGAGTCAAGATGAAAGAGAAAAACATTTAGAAAAAAAAATCTATTTGGAAAAATAAAATTTAATTAATTTTCATAATTTATCCAATATCCTACAGGACAGGCAACTGTGGGCGGCAACGGATTCCAGCTCAGACAAGTCCAAGATGGACTATAACATACTAGCAGTACCATTGACCAGATCCAGGTTGGATGGACCAGATCCAGTTTGGTTTATCGCATTGAACCATTGAAGAGATTGGTCTGGCGACTGGTCTATCGCATATAACAACTGACTAAAGTCAGTTCAGTCTATCATATAGAGCTATGCATGGATCAGATCCAGGTTGGTCTATCTAATGAAACCATAAACCAGGTCCAGTCTGGTTTATCACATACAAACATCGATCAGATCCAGGTTAGTCCATCACAAGGAACCATGCACCAGATCCAGGATGATTTATCACATGGAGTCCATGGACCAGGTTCTATCACATAGAATCGTGGATCAAATCCATGTTGGTCTTTCACACAGAACGATGGATCAGATCCACGGTTTGTTCATCACACAGAACCATGAACCAGGTCCATGCTGTTTTATCACACGGAATCATGGACCAGATCCAGGTTGGTCTATCCCATAAAACCATTGACCAAGGTCAGGTGAGTGAGTGAGTGAATATAATTTAACGTCGGTTTCAACAATATTTCAGCTATATCGCGACGAACCAACTAAGCACCTCCCAGTCAAGTTGCGTTCCTGCTACTTCAAAGAAGAAATCTTTGAAGCAGCATGGAACCCATCTTCATTTTATCCAGCCAATTTCTACGCTCCCACTTCGAACCTGCCTTGATTTATCTGACCCCTTCAGTGTTCAAAATCCGAGGTGTAAATTTCACCTTCTAACGGCAGAAAAACCAATCAGAACGTACACATTGATTGCGAGTGAAGATCAGTGAAGTCACGTAGAGTGACATCATCCTCTATTAGCGGCGTCTTTCCGCCTAATAAGGTGCCCACAATTTAGGTCAGCCAATCAATAACGCTCTTGTGCGACCCATTTCGAATTTCAAATGTTTTCGAGGTCAGTGACGTCTCGTGTCTATTTATAAGTTATTTGAACATTGAAGGGGTCCAGATAAATCAAGGCAGATTCGAAGTGAGAACGTAGAAATTGGCTGGATAAAATGAAGATGCATGGAACCATCCACCCTCCATCCACCCTATACAACACTGAGGACAGCACACAAGACACAGACAGGACGCTTACATGATGCCATAAAGCCAAGTGATATTACAGTGCTAGACATCACATTATCAAGCTTCTGTTGCTTCTCAGCAAAATGCATTGAAGCAACTGGAACCCGTGGCTTGTTTATCACAAGGAACCATATAAGATTCATGTTGGTCTATTACAGTGAACCATGGACCAGAACCGGACTGGTTTTTCACAGGGAAACATGGACCAGATTCAAGTTGGACTATCACATATAACCATTGACCAATTCGACGTTGGCCTGTTACATACAGCAATAGACCAGATCTACTAAATGCATGGAATAAATGGCCACCTTTACGTTGATCTGTCAAGTTCATGGAGAATACTGGGCCAAATCCCATATGGAACCTTGCATACTGAAGCAGCTCCCGATGTGTTTTAGGATATGGATTTGCTCGTCTTTTTTACTCCATTTGGCGCACAGGTGCTGGATACCGTTGTTAATTGGTTATGTTGATTGGGGATCAACATAATTATCCAATTAACAAGAGCAGCGAACCCCTGTGATTTGACATATACATAGGCCTATACTCCACAATCTGACATACTGAACTATCTTTTGGTTAGTATCTATACGTGTTTGATCAGTCAATCAGAAGTACAGCTCTAACACCTTACGATAAAATCCTTTGCGACCTTTACATCGAACATTTAGTCACGAACTGACCAGTCACCCTGGTGACGATATAGGTTAAAATTCCAGATCTCTACGTCAGCTGATAACTTTTTCTGTCCTAGTAAACTGCATGTCATCACCACAAACTACCCAATACGGTATATCGCTGTATATCAGGTCATTTTATTTCAATATGTAGTCTAGAATGTTGGTCGATCTTTCGTGTAAGTTTCTATTGTTCATGTCTTTGTTTTACAGGAAAGCCACCTGTCCAGACTCAATTCTTGTACCCCGAAACTCTATATTCTTCTCAGTTGTTTCTTGACCCGTACACGTAAGGCGGGTCCAATGTGCTATAGTAAGCCCCATGATATCAAGAACCATTTATCAGGGCGATATCTTGCTGCAACGCTTGTTTAGACTGAAGTTCCGGCATATGGAACTACTTAGATTGACATGCTCACAAAAGGTTCAAACTATGCTCACAAAAGGTTCAAACTATGCTCACAAAAGGTTCAAACTACCTAATCTACGATAATAGATATATTTCATTCATCCACCCACACAGGTAGCAAATACTATCAACAGCTTCGTTCACGGCGTATGTTTATAACAATTAGAAGAAATAAAACCACATTACTAAGTTAATGTTATTTATGTTGTATTGATATCACGTTTTATTGATCGGTATGCTAATAGTTCTATATGATCCAGGTATCTGGGTTAAGATGAGTCATTGCTTGAGCACTTTCATTATTGATACCGTTCATTCATAAAACGGTGTTATAGTAACATATCATGTGACCTCGTTTGCGCTGAGAAAATCCTACACCCACACAATTAAGTATAATTGATGAAAAATCCCAAATATTTCGTCAATGCATCAGATGAAACTAATTTATTGGAAGTAACTACCTAGTACATTTACATATAATTACTTGCAGATTTTTTCAGTTATTATAACCGTGCTCATATGTATGTTAGCCTGAATGTTAAACCTATTGTATATCCTGCAAATATTCCGCCCCCTGGTTAAGATATGTGACGACATGAAATATGTGTCTTTTTTACTCATAATTGTGGATCATATCACGGATTTATATATACCAGTCTGAGATCATATACGATATGGGATCGATGTATTTTTGTCAAAGTCAGAGATGCGTGTTAAGTGGCATATCTACTATCCTGCTTCTTTTCAAAAGGTTGATTAACTTAAGAAACGAAGATTTACGTACAATGCACGTATATACACACTTGTATGATCAAGACAAAAAAAGGTCACGGGACTTTCTATAGTTATAAGGTCACTGAGGGAAGCCTAGAAGGGGAAAATGATAAAAATGTGTATTTTTTCGTTCGGATGATACAAGAGGCGGGTCGCAATTGTGGAGGGGAGGGGAGGGGAGGGTCGGAATGGGATGAAGGCAAAAGAATGGCATTGAAACCCCATTGGAGTCCAGTAGGCCTATCACACATCATAGGGTATGTGTTCAACTTATAACGTGCAAACATATACCGGTATATAACTTTCCCATCGTCCAACAGTTCATTCCTATAATAATACTTCGAGAAGCAAATGGAATACTTGTAGTTTTGGGCAAGAAACTTCCTGTGCACACATCATCCATTTGCCCATGCGAAGGACGACTTATATGACAATCTCTAGCCATGGTTCCTCTGACAAAACCGTACGCATTATGGAGGATACTTAAACGATAGTACATGTATATACAACAATGTATATGGCATGATAAATTACCTGCTGGAGAAAAATACAAATTATACAAATTGCTGAAGAGACGGACTATAACAAAGCACAGTTGCAGTAAATTTTTGAAACTGTAGTAGAGAGATAATCAGTTTCACAGCAGATTTCTCTTGGTTGGCCACGAGGAATAGGATGGTGCGATGACCAGAAGAGAAAGGCGTGAAGCATGTGGGATGCTAGAGGATGGACCCTGTCGTGTTATGTCGTTTAAGGTACAAGACAAAAGGGGAAGCTACAGAATCAGCTGATAGTATCCCACAAAAAATATAAATGGGAAAAGATAACTGGGGAAATGACGGTAATATGGCGTTGTCAGAGGGCTTGGGGTCAATATTTTGGACAGGAACGATAGTCATATCATACACCATTTTGTTCACAATGCGTGGAAAGTTGAGAAGGATCGAGACGGGAATGCCAATGTGATAACTTCCGACTGTTGTGTAACGGCTACCTTTGGCACACAAGCTGTGCAGTACACTTGTGTCTCAGGAGACATGGATATAGGGCTCAATGGAATGCAAAAATGGACGGAAAATACGGGGTTGCCAGTCAAAATAGTCAAAAGTTGGCCGGGGGAGGGAGCAGCAATGGACCTTGAGTGGGATGAAAATGAGAGGTATAATGACACAGTTCCACGATGAGAAATCAGGGGTAGCCATGGTTAGATAAGAGAGAATGAGGGACTTGCCAGAAGCTCTGGTAAGCTCCATGCTAAATGCGAAGAATGGATTTTGTTATCAACATGTGGATATGGCTTATGTGACACTGATAAGAGGGATCACGTGTTGGGCGAGTTGAGGAAAACGGATTGCACTTCCGCAATGCCTGCATGTTCGCAGGACCAGTGCCCATCCTGCATGGTACGGCGTTTATCATCCCCTAATGGTAGATACAGTAAATCAGGCAACTTCTTCAGACCTCGGAAGCGAAGAAAAACTTTGATCGAAACATCACTATGGTGGCACTCTACAGCTCTGATGGGCTTCTATTCTAGAAGGGATTGACCCACCAGAGGTATTCGCAGCAAAAAAAAAAGTTTTTCACTTAACTTGGCCTGTGAAACTAAAGTTGCGCACCTCCCACTTTGCGCCGAAATGTGGCGTTCCGAAATGTCGCTTACTGAAATGTTTTCCTCGTCAAAACAAGAGAGCGTCTAATTGATGGAAATGCTTCCAGTATGATATGGAATTGGGGTAGTTTGATTTTGATTTTAGTGGGAACGATCTCTATCATGCATTCTCGACAGATATAGCCTCAGTCGATCAGAGAAGTTCTCGGTAGATCTCGCGATGTCCTTAAAATTGGACCTCTTTTCCAACAGAATAGTGCAGTAAATAAAGTTGTATTATGGAGTCATCGTGCGATCGTCAACCTAAATAATGGTGTAGGTCAAACACGTAGGTGCGTATGCCTGCGTATATCTTGTCGATCGAAGGAGCTCACAAACACATTGAGTGTAATCAATGTATGAGGTATGAATGTTCTAGTAATGAGATATCTCTACTGACTTACATGTACTCCGTACTGTACACAGATTTAACAATAACGAAGAAACGTTATAAATAAGTACTATAGTGTTCGTGAATATTCTGTAAAACAAGGTCGCAGGGACGGGGACATATATTTGGGTTAGGTTCTCCAGAATTTACTATACAGGTACTACTGTGACATACATCATAATACTATTATGTGAAGCCGTGTCAAGACGTAAATTAGATTGTCCTAATTACATGAACAACTTGACATTATTCTGCATTGATTTGAGTTATATTCCCTTGGGTATGAACATTTAATATACAAGAAGCATTATAACTGCTCATATACAGAGAGAGAAAACCGAATATCATATTGTCACATCCTATTTTAGAGAAATTGGTGTTGGTCCAACACCATTTTTCGGTGTTGGTCTTGCGCAATACCATAAAGCAGCGTTGGGGCTGCATGACAAAATCCTCATGGCGTTGAAGTCAGTTCAATACCAAATACTGGTGTTGCCCAACACTAAAGAAGGGTGTTCAAAAAGGCTCGACTTGCACTGGTATAAGTGTTAAAACTGACTCAACGTCGAATGATGGCGTTGATGATAACACGGATAAAGGGTGTTGGGGACATACGATGTAGGCTTCTATGATCAACATGCTCCTATGCTCATCCCATATTGGTGTAAGCGAAGAACATTATTTGGGGTTAAAGATCACCAGTTTTCGGGCTGGGTTACTAAACAGGTATTTTTTTTATACCAGTAGTTTCAATCACCCTTGAAAAAAGTAAATCATATATTCCTACGAAGTAGGCTACAGATCGCAAATCGTCCGGTAATGAGTGAGTGAGTCCATCCGAATCCTTTCATCGGCAAAATAAGCAGAACCGTTGACATTAGAACCTTGATTTTTGGCATGAACGTGCATTAGGGCATTGTTACCAGCAAGTTCTGATCTGAAATAATTCTGATTAAAATTAGATTTATAATTAACACTTCAGTATATTGTTATATATATATGTAAACTGTAGCCTTTAACGTGTATCCTATTTAACATGAGCAGTGTGACTAGCGTCACAGGACCTACGAAGTACAGTAGGCATTAGGACTCGCGAACTGAACTCTTGGAAATCCCCACCCCCAGTTGAAATCCTGCCTATATATTAAGATGGGCACCGCCCAAGTCAGAATCGCCAGTGATGTTCATCAAAAATCACCAGAAATTTTCACCAAAAGTAGGTCAGCTCAGAAATTCATTCCAAAATAAATAACGATCGCCGATTTAATTCTAAAATTTTTTAATTAAAGGAAACAGATTGAATAATATAGTTCAGTAGATTTCAAGCTTTACGTGTGAAAATACATTTACATCTCTTTAATGGTTTTCAGTGCCCTTGTACAGGATCAAAACAACTTTTGAATCACATTATTTTCCCAACAATACGACAATTTTTTATATATAGTACTATAGTAGAAAGGTAGCATTTATGTAGTTTACGGTAATTCAACTCAAGACCAACACCTTCTATGCACAAGATAATAATGATTCTGTGTCATTCTCCTGAGCATAACCGGTACAAAGACGAATAAATAGCGTCTCTACATCACGTTGTTATCTAGATATATGAGACAACACATTTT